>DWPV01005315.1:0-12571 GCA_018251915.1 Urbanus proteus proteus
AAACGCACAACCCAGAACAGAAGGTGATGGAACTCTATGTAGTTCGACTCCGGTGGCACCACCGCCACACCTATTTCTGCCTTATAACAGCAGTGATAAGCACTGCTGTGTTCTCGTCTGAAGGGTGTGGTATACTTATCCGTGGCGTTCCAGCTCAGTCCTCAGGGGTAGCAAAGCATCTGTGGTCAACCTTAGGTAGGACCTTGATCTTATATAGCTTGATTACAAATGTCCATGGGCGGCAGTTTATACTCAGGCACTTACCATCGGGTGGACTTCATGCTAGTTTGCTACTATAAGGCATAAAGGTTAAAGAAATATTTTTTCAGAAAAGAACTGATATTTGTAAACATTCCAATATATTATATGTAGGTTTCTAGCTACTTACTTAAATATATATTACTATTTTTTTCGTATTGTCGTAAAAATTCATCACATAATAGTTATAAGAACAGCTTCTTAAGAGCCGTCTTGAGTCAGTACTTAAATAGTTTCATGGCCTCTAATATTCATCTTAAAAATGTGTTTTCGCATCAATGTTTGAAGCGTCGATATTCTTTAAACAAAGGGCCCGCGCTTGACCGCGATATGCGATGAGTGGTTGATGCGATCCAAGATGCTAGATCTAGATTAGTAGGTTTACAAAAAGACTAACATGTCGATATTTTCTTTGTGGTCTTTGTAGTTAAATTTTAGTAAGTAGTAACTACTAGCTGATCCCCGCGTTTGCACCCGCGTTTAAAAAATAAAAAGGAATACATAATAACTGAAATCCCGCTCACTCGCTAGGTGGGCCACATAGAAGATTACCTCAGCCAAACAGACAGACAAATATTTTTAATTGCATTTTTATTACATGTATCGTGTATACTTTCATATCCATTGAGTAAAAGTTGTTATTTTGAATTCAAAAACAGACACTTCAATTTTATTTATTTGTATAGAGTAGTCCAACTTGCAGCATTAGCCGAAAAAATACTTTTCGATGCGATGCGATAGAACTCATAGGAAAAATATATGTCAAAAATAGATAACATTTTTTTAACCATTATTCGCCTGCCTGTTGTAAGAAGTGACGACAAGGGGGCTTCCGGGTTTGCGGGCGGCTAGAATGTGACTCCAACCGTCATCTAGCAGTCCCGGGAATGACGGCAGTCGCTCCGGATGCTTCGGATATCTTTTGAAGGTTTCCCCCTCGTAAATATAAAATGTTTCCTAAGAAAAGTCTACTAATTTACTGTGAAGCTCCTTTTAATTCTTTAAGGAACAGACAATCCAAGGCAAGGTGATCCATTTCCATACTCCAGAACAATTTTCGAATTAGGTGACTTGTTGCTAGGAGTAATATGTACCTAAACATTGTAAACGAATAGCTTACAATTTATTCTACAATAGGTCACTAACCTGCATCAATCAATAAACTAATCCGTGTCAATCTACATTAGCGGCAGGTCATTGAAAGCCTTTGCATGAAGATTTAACTGCTGGACATTAGCTCCTCCTGCCTAGTGCCCTTGACTTAAAGGCATGATGGATTCACTTAAGTAACAAATCCTATGATTTGTCTCTCTATTAATGCCTGGGACTTGAACACTGGACCCGAAGCACAAGAAGAAGAAGCAAACACAGGCTACATAAATCCCGATTTTCTACAATGTATCATGATTCATTAGATTGTGGTGGTGTAATTGGTTTCAACCCGCAAATACATTTAAACCAAAGATAGATCAAAGCTTTTAGTTAAACGGCCACTAACGTTGCAACTCAAGTGCCTAATTTCGCACGGGAATGTTCCCAGAATCGCGATGTGAATGGATAACGGTGAATTGGACAGCTACTCTGGAGTTTCAAGAAATGGCAAGCAGGGGTTTCTTATCAGCATGATAGTATTCTTGATCTTTTTTTGCCGCAACCCTTTTTATGTCCCACTGCTGGGCACGTCTTCTTCCACAATTGAGAGAGGCTTGGAGCATCACGCTGCTCCAATGCGTGTTGGTGGAGTTTGATCTTTATTATGATGAAAATGTGCGATTACATTTTATAGTAATTTCTAAATATTTTAGGACAAAATGGTTCCATAAAAGTCCATTTCAATGGTACAAATATGCAGTCAGACTAAATTGATTCGTCCGTTTATCAAGAAAAAGGCATTTTATGTAGGTAACCACTTTAATCATAGAAAATATTTTAGTAATCTTAAGGCTTGGTATCGAAAAATAATCATTGACAAAAAGCCTTGTTTTAAACCCTCAATTTCCTTAAATTATTTTGAAGGTAATGACAGAACCTGTTAACCACATTTTAATCCTAATAGCTTCCTAAAATTACTAACTACTATAATAGAAATATAATAGAACTGTTCCAGTTCTGTCGGATTTCCCTATCCTTGAAATCTCAGATTTTGCGGACTCAGCATAGAAAAAAGTAATGACAACACACTACAACTAAACAATCATGATCCCGTAATTGGGTTATCGAAAAGTCATCATACTTATTGCAAATAATTTCAATCCTCGTTCAAGATCTCATTAAATCGCCATAAATAAGTCGAATTGTTAGAGGAAGTTCCTCAAATTGCTCGAACATTTAACATTTCGTACCGCGGCCGGAACATAACTAATGTTCTAATGTGTTCTATATATAGCTGCCACCCGGTGCGTGCTACAGTCATAACTGTATTGATCTTGACAGATTTTAAATTGTACCTGTCGGGAGGTACGGAGGTGTCCAACGATGGGTCAGTTTATAGAGATGATGGCGACGTCAATAATAAATATGGTTGAGTCATCGGTAGCGAATATTTTATACTTTTAACTATAAGGCTAAGAACTCACTGAGCGGTTTTCAACCGCATCCGAGCACGGACGCTAAACAGCTGATTTAATTAATATTAAAACGAGACTGAGACCGCAGATTTGTGATGTTCCGTAGCCGCCGCGGTTATGGAAACGCACGCGATATCAGCGTAACTCGATTGCAAGTAGGGCAGAAAGAGATCGATTATATCGATCGTTGTCTGACGGTGCAGCTGAAGCCACAGACAATCGCACATGACGAAGCAATAAAACGCCTATCTTCACCTATGTCTTCATAATACGCCACCGCCCAATCTTTTTCTGCCTAATAATAGCGATGTTAAACACTGTTGTGTTCTTATTTGAAGGGTGTGATAAGAGACACATAAGCCGAGGCGTTCCAACTTAGTCCTCAGAGGTAGCAACGCATCCGTTATCGTCATCAGTAGAAATTCTTATTTTAACATTTTGGTCACAAAATGCACTAAGACACGTCATAATGATAATCTTATCAACTTCAATTATGCATTTCAAAATTATTTAAAAAATATGATTACGTACTTATGATAAAATCTTACAATAGTGATATAACTTTGACATATAGTTACAACATAATAAAGAGGGTCTAACTATTTGCACAAAGGTGTAGAGTTATTCAATATGCCAGGCTAAAGGGTAGAATTATCGAACAGAGCCTAAGTATTAGGAGTAATCATCCGATTACGGGCGGGCGGCGGTCAGGGGCTAATTCGTAGGGCTTCTGTTGCCACGTTTCACTAGGCCTTCTGTTTCACACTTGATCAACTTTATGACTTACTTACTTGTATATGGAATACAATATAGGTACGATACGATATTCATGTGGTAGGTACTTGATTGTAATCTATGTGTCGAATGGCAGAATGATCTAATATGCAGAAGTTTCCGGGTTCAATCCTGGCCATAATAGAAATCTAAACGATATTTTAACTTATGTTACGGTGTCTGTGTACTATTTACAACCCGTCCTATATAACATCACATCGCTGGAAGGAGCGACAACCAATGGGGAAGAAAGGTACTCGAGTGGGTGGATTGATGACATGAAGAAGACAGCGAAAAACCACTAGTTTTAGAGGGCACAGGACCGACTGGAGTGGAAAGACTGCCAAAGAGTGGAAGTGGCATTTAGAGGAGGTCAGCAGTGGACCTCAAAAGGCTGACGGATGGATAGAATTGTAACCTAAGTCTGAATAAGTGTGTAATTAAGGACACTAACAATTTTAAGGAGCCTGCCGTAATTTTATCATAAATCCTCGCCTCAGTAGTAAACGGATCACATCACGCATCACAGGAACTATTAAAATAAATCAACCCAGTTTATTTAATGGGCGTTCAAGAAGGGACTCCATTATTCATGGGTATCGACCTATTAACGCCCCATAACTTCATTTGATAGCTTTGCCAGATGCTTTGGAACAATTAAATTGGACATCATAAATACACCATAAACTATTGCTGACCAGATTGGTAGACACAATGAAAAAGTATTCTTTCCTAATATCCACTTACAATTTGTAAGGTTTAGGAGATCTTCCCCGTAGTTTTTAAACTGGTGGTGAAGACAAACATTCTGATAATATACTTACGATTTTAAGAATACTCATGAATCTATTGTTTACCTTATAGTATTTTATTGCCTTAATAATGTTATTGTTACGGGATGAAACTTAAAATAGTTCTTATTGTTCTTAATTTTATTGCTAAGAACAGAATTATAAACAAACTCGGTTTTGCTGTTTGTAGATCGTCTAAGTTTTGAGGATTGCGTGGGTCATATTAAAATATACAACTCAAAAAAACTGTTCCAGTTTTTTTAAGGGATATAAAGAAAAGTAATATACATACAAGCATTCTACAATTTAAATATTAGATACGTTATTTTCATCTAGGTATGTTTTAAACGAGTAAAACATATTTCACCAAATTGTTGTGCCAACCCAGCACTTAGAGCTACGGTTCCTAGTGGCAAGATTTGCAAATCCTTACCATCCTAATCAATTGTTGATGGTAGCACCTTTTAGTATGCAGTGGCGTTGGATAACGTTTTAAAGTCGAAGCATAATATTTACTTTCTCCTAGTTTTATCCTCAGGAGTCGAAGATTTTTACTTACAGTGCAATTCTAATTGGAAATGATCTTAAAATCAAAACAGCACCCAACATTTTTTTATACTGAACAACTCACCTCTATCCACCTCACTCCAAGCTTCATGCTCGCCTTCCTGATGCAAACCCTGGAGACATCTGGTGCAGAAGCTATGCAAGCAGCTCAGGATCCTTGGTTCCACCAGCTCCCTCTTGCAAATGCCGCACTGCCACTCTTTTATCTTGCACCTCCTGATCTCGCAAGTCCGCGGCGCGATAGCCAGCTGACTGTTGGGGCGAGTGGTCCTGGGAAGACGTAGCGGACTGTTCCCAGCGCTTAATGACGTCGGTGGCTCAGACTTCCGCCGGTCCTGCTTCTTCCGCGAAAAGCTTCCGAAGATGTACAGAATACGGTCCACTTCCATTTTTGTGTTTTGGTTTTTTATAGGTTTTGGTAAGTGTGGTCTGTTCATTTGTTTTTATGCGCGGTTGTCAGTTTTTAATTGCGAATGTGATTATTATTTTATGTGCTTAATTATTTGCTTTTTTAAATTAAATTCAGAGCCACATTGTTATTAATGTCTACAATTTGATCAGCTTTTAATATCTCCCATAGATCTATTGTAAAATCTTCTAAGACGCGTAATTTCCTTCGTGTTCACGATCGAAGAAATTATGTTTAAAAATAAACGTGCTATCTTGCCGGCGGGCTAAGGTCGACTGAGTGGCTTGTTTTACAAAACGGAACATAATTAGAGTTAAATGCATTTCAGTAAGATGCTTTTATTATATAAATACTTGCTAAGGCTGGCTACACACTGTCCGTTTGGAATCCGAACCGAAAACCGCTGACTCTTTAAGGCGCCTTAAACAGATACGAGTTCCTAAACAGCTAAAGTAAGCAATTTGCAGTTCAGTTCTATTTATTGAATATTTTTAAACAATAAAAGTTCAGCAATATACATAAAATTATTTCCGTGGTAGAAATAATATGTGTTACTGTAATGGAGAAAAAAGTGAATTGGTAGAGTAACTTTATTTGTTTTTTTAAACGCCCAAATTCCACTAATCTTAAGAAAATAAAGACATGTAAATGTCAACAACAATAAGAGTAATAAAGCTGTCCGTACCATTTAATTATAATGTGTGCAGACGTCTTAATAGCAAGAAGTTGATCTTCAGAATTATGGCTTCGATCATCCGATAAACAGGCTGCTTAGGCGATGATCTTTAATCCAATCACGTGTCATTCTTACAGGCACTTCGCAGCACGTTGCATGAGTCATAGGCTGAGGTGGAGTTGGCAACAGGGGAAATTACGAAACCGAAAAATATTACAACAAAGCTGTACAGATGTGTTTTTGTCTTATTTAACGGATGTGTGCTTAGTATGAAAGGAACCTTCGCAGTTCGACCGCTCGGCCCCAATCTCAATCGGCGTCGTAGTAGCTAGGGGCTTAGAGAAAGCCAGTGTAAGTACCTAACTTTAGTTGCTGAACACACAGTTGTCGACCACATAAATAAAACTAATAACGAGCCAAAAAAAAACCTCAAGAATAACGCCGTAGTTTGTTCCATGTAATATTAATTACTTAGGTATAGTAAGTAGATAGTTGAGGACGCGAAATTAACCCTAACGGACTTTAGCGATCTTAATTGCTGGCTTAAAGGCCATAACGTAACACGGACAGACTAGGCGTTCCACCTTAATAGCAACGCATCTGTAATATATGATCTGGTAGGTCGGTAGGTACCTAGATCCTAAAGTGACTCAAACCAAACCTATTTACAGTATTACAGTAACGTCTAATTATATTAAAAGATGAGCTGCATACTCTTTTTTTATTTTTTTTCTACATATTAAGTATATGTATAATATACAGAAACAAATCTCTATCAGCTCTATCCGAAATAATACCTACCAGAAATATAGCAAATTAGTGAGTTCAAACATATTATTTAAAATACAGCTCTAAAAGGCACATTGAAATGGTCTACCGATTCTTCTAACACAGGTGACAAACCCAATGGTTTTAGGGACCCACGCCATGCATAGAGTTATACCCCAAGTCTTATGTTAACGTAATTCTTTTCTACATAAAATTGAGATAATTACAAAAACCGGTAGTTAGGTTACCAAAAAAAAATCGTTAATCAAAACTGAACGAATGTCACGTATAATTTCCGAACGTTTGAGGGATGTGACAGTTAATTGATGAACGTGATATTTCCGTCTACCCTTGTCGTTCCTCTCCTTGGCCATGGGGTGAGTTGGATCCGGGGTAGCGCGTTACATCATCCGGTGTTATGATAATTTTAGAATACCTAATGATTTTCATAAACTACTTTAATTTAATATATTTTTACTGAGTATGTCAGTCTTAATTATAAAATCATAAATATAATTTAATAATTTTCTATTAATTAGACAATGACCTATGCACCTACTTAAGTAGTGCCAAGGTAGTGTCATTGCATTTTTTACCACTTTGTTATTGTTAGTTCATATTTCAATAGATAATTTGTGTTAGATTAATATTTTAAATCATCATTGCGATGGGTAGCAGTGCAGCAGTATTATTTAATCAAACGTAACTCCTAAACTACATAGTTACTTGAAGCTATATTTGCATGTCAATCCTTGAATATTTACGAAATTATAGATAACTTAGAACAAGGGCCTTTAATTTCTGAAGTAAGGGTATGTATTTTTCTAAATTTGGTTTTAATCAATTATTATTGGTCACTTATTTAACCATGTTCGTAAGAATTTATTTTCGTAACTTTCGTAAGTATTTTAATTTGGCAGATTTTTGTGTGATATTCACATGTTTCTCCTTTGAGTAACGTGAAAATGAAAAAATTTCGTAGGTAGGTATGCAATTTTTGTAGAGTTAACATGTTCTTTGCCTTTTAAAACTGGAGCACTTTAGTGCA
The DNA here is from genome assembly GCA_018251915.1 of Urbanus proteus proteus. Classification (NCBI taxonomy): domain Eukaryota; kingdom Metazoa; phylum Arthropoda; class Insecta; order Lepidoptera; family Hesperiidae; genus Urbanus; species Urbanus proteus. Next base: position 7,859 of record DWPV01005315.1, read on the forward strand.
AAAGCAAACAGGGTTCTTTTACAGACGCAAAAGTCACAAAGCATTATTTTCAGCTAAGATTTTAATTATTCCTACACGTCCTTTAAAAATAAATGAATGTCATGAAAAGCTTCTATTTATTTATTTAGATAATTGTTAATATATGTGTTGTTTTTATATGCAAAGTTAGTAGGTACTAGGTACCTATGTGCTCAATTATGAATCAAATAACATACATAGTTAACTACAAAATAGGGTTTAGGGAATCTTTATGGAATTCTTATAAGCCGGTTGTTATGTACCTATAGCTCATATAAAAACAGTATTCATCTAATTATGTCAATATCTACTTCATATTCTTAAACGATAATTATAATAACTTTATTATGTAGTTACGTTTTATATCACTTTTCGACAACTGCCCATCACTACGAGTGGGTGGGTGAATCACGACTATAATTTAATTACACAAAAATGGAAGTGCCGTCCCTGTAAATAATCAATTAATCCACATTCAATTTTATTCACCAAATTAAAGACATCACAGGAATATATAAGACCGATAACTGTCAAAATGTATATTATTGTTTCTGAACTGAACTAAATAGAGCGCGCGTTGACCCACATAATGGCGGGAAAACTAATGTCAGCGCTATTTTTCGCGCGCACCCGGGTGCGTCGGTAGCGAGGCCATGTTGGACTGACAGATTGACTAGATTATGGACACCATTAGCCTTGTTATTGGCAAAAGCTACATGGAATTCCATTCACCTGTAACAAATCGTAACTATCGTAAAAGCACATGATTGTAAATGTACCTACTTTGTTGGGTATTGATCAATGTAACTAATAAAGCACGCAGATTTTGATTATATAGAGTATAGAATCTCGACTTAGAACTGTAGAATATAGACTTTGATTATAGAGAGCAAAGATAGAGAGTATATAATCGAAGCACACAGATAAATATATTTATAGGACCTTATTAAATTGAAAATATAGGCAGATGGGTATGTATTAACTAATGAGTTATCACGAAATATAGAATAGGTAACTAGTTATCTAGGTACTTAATATAATGTATCTATAACATTAGTTTTTTATAGTCCACTGCTGGGCATGGGGCTCCTAACCTTATTTTTTTATTTGCGCGTACCAATCGATCCTATGTCATTTGAACCCATACCTATAATCTTTGATTATGAAGTATATAATCAAAGATCCATGCATATAATATAATATTTAGTATAATTACTTTTAGTAGGTGTCTAATAAGTTTTAATTCGAAATTAATTCCGATCAAGACAATTGTAAAATTAAGCGTCAATAAAAGTAGCTATTGATTTTTTATTGAAGTCAAGCTGAAATACTTAAGCCTAAGAACCTATACCTACCTGCTAAACTATTCGAGTCTGTAATTCTAGTCATAGACTTAGGTACAATTTTTTCGCAACGATTTTATCCATGTCATTCATTCATATTGGTGCGTGCTAAATTTAATTAGGCTCAGCTCGTATCGATTATTTATTTAATGCTATGAAGTTCTATTATTTATTTACACAGACGGAACTGCGGCTAACACGATGTTTTTACAATGCCGGAATCGAATCGCGTCCGTTCCAGTATCTACATTTGGTTTGCCACCCGTTTGAAATAATAAAGATAGTTCGATGTAACGTAACAATTTGTATCGGCTAAATAAATAAACTTATTCACTTAAATTAAACTGACGGTAAATTAACTTTTATCGCATATTTTAGTTTGTATTTTATAGTCCTAGCTTACCCGTGCATAGTATCGTAACAAGTTAAAATGTGGTAGAACATTTCATAGTTTGTCTCTATTTAATCTATCACATCTTTCTCTGCCTAATAACAGTATTAGAGTTAGGTAATAACGCTTGTTGTAATATGGTACTACCATTGTAGGTACAACCGTATTGCAGCTTAGCATTCAGTCTCCAAAATATGGTGGCAAAGTAGCTGTGGCCGACCTTTTAGGACCTTTTAGGGACCTAGGATTAGGTATAGTAGTAAACTGGCATGCGGTCCACTACAATAAGTGCCACTGATCACTGCGGCGATGACGCCTGTAAGCAACTTTATAAATTATGCCTGTTACTGCGGTAGTATCTCCCAGGTCGAACTACACCTTGCATCCCTCAGGATCATAGACCTCAATATATCTCAATAGATTTTAGATCTACCTAGAAAGCATTTGTTGCTTCATGAGATTGCACGCTCTTTTTTCTACTAAAAATTAAAATAATCTAAAACATATTTGTTATGACTTTTTTCCTTGTAAGTCTCATACAAATAAGCTTGTAATGTGGGTGGGAGACTAACAGAGACAATGACGACGCGACATCGACGGCAACTTTGCGTTTCTACCAGTCAAGCTGCCAGTCTTCTTTTTTTCTCTTTTTTATATGATGGAAGTAGAAAAGGAGCATGCAGTCCACCTGATGGTAAGTGGCCATTGGCGCCCATGGACATCTATATTCAACTCCTGATAAGATCACAGTCGTACCTGAGGTCGACCATAGATGCGTTGCTACCTCTGAGGACTAATTGGAATTTTAGTTGACTAATGTTAGTTGACTAATGGTAGGTGACTAATGTTAGTTGACTAATGTTAGTTGACTAATGTTCGTTGGCTAATATTAGGTTAGGTTAGTTGACAAGGTAAATAAATAAATAGATAGAAGTCTCTTACTCTATGTGAAAATGGCCTTATAAATTATTCTTCATCTTGATAATAAGATTTATTTGCTTTTTCTTTTATTAATAATACATTAACTACTATTTGAGTAAATATAATCTAATATAACCTTTATTTTAATAATTACACTTTGAGCGTGAGCATTTAATAAAACGGATCGTAGTTGACTGTCAATGCGTGACGTATGATAACTTTGACTTGACATTGACGTTATTTTTATGTCACGTATGGCGGCCGTGTACACAACATACACATAAAATAAATAATTAATAGCAGAATCGCACTAAACAGTTTATTTCTTGCGACGACCGTGTTGTTTCCTCGTATGTGAACCGAATGTTTATATGAATGTACCGGAATTATGTCAGTTCCTACCGCGGCGTAGCGTAACGATACGGCGATATGTTGAACGTTCACAAATTATGGTTACTTTCTTGTTTCTGTGTTATTATTGTGATAGTTTTATACTTTCAGTGCGAAATTGCGAGATTGGAGGATAATTACCGCAGACTAGGTTAGTATGGAAGTATGTTTTAAATTATAATGTGTTTTAGTTATGAAGACCATGTAAATTGATTGGAAATCTGTATTTATTTTATACATTATTGTAGATATATAAGAGACTATATATAATAACACATATCATCCATCAGCTGTGTAATATATGATGTATGCAAGGTTGAATAGAGTAAATAACCATTTAATGATGACCCAGACCAAAACTATTACCTGTCTTCCTGTGGAGATACAATTAAATAATTTGAATGAATGCAATAATGAGCATGAGTGGCATTGTCTTCCAAAATTGTTTACAACCTTGTGTCTAGTCCTCTACATAAGGCTTAAGTCCAACAAAACAAAAACGTAAATTTTGTATTGCGTGTAGTAAAACTTTTGTAAAAGTTCATAAAATGTTCCTCGTTCATTATTAACAACAGAGAACCAATAGAAATGCAGGTTTCTTAGTGGTAAGCATACTATAAAGTGCTAATTTGTATGTGTTTTTTAGGCTACACCGGTTCCTTTACTAGTCGGTTCGTATGCCACTTCCTGTTGTCTCTTTCTTTCATGATATACAATATGTGCATACATGATTAATATAATTATTAGTGTCCAATCGCAGCTTTGGCTAAAGCCTATGGTTGTGGGGATAACCACATTCCACCAATTTGTCTGACACCAACAACCATAGCTAACCTCTTGTTAGTAAAACTAACATAAACTTTGACTTTGAGTCATGAATAAATATTTTATTTTAGTATTAATACAACTGATGTATATTGCTTACCTTTTTTCAGAATACAAACTCGTACAAACACACGCCGAACCACGGCAGTTCTTTCCAAAAGTGGTAGAGAAGGACGAAGATGATTTGGTGGTTATTTACAACAGAGTCCCCAAAACCGGCTCAACGAGTTTCGTTGGGGTGGCATACGATCTGTGCAAGCGGAACCACTTCAAAGTGCTGCATATAAACATAACAGCGAACATGCATGTTATGTCGCTGGCCAACCAGTACAAGTTTGCCCAGAACGTCACCAGGTGGCAGGAGATGAAGCCGGCCCTGTACCACGGACATATGGCATTCCTTAACTTTGAACGGTATGTTAACTACAGACGATATACATTGTAATTGTATAAATAAATTGGTTTATCATTGTTTATGATATTAGTCTTTTAATTTGTACTTTTTTTTTTAAAAAGTATAATGTAAGCAAATCAATATACAAATTGTGCAAAATTACAAAATGGCCTTTTTCTGAATGTCATCATCATCATCAACCCATTATTGTCCCACTGCTGGGCACGGGTCTCCTCTCAGTTAGAGGGATTTTAGGCCTTAATCCACCGCAATGTTTTCCTTCACTGTAAAGCAAGTGATAATTAATTTCTAATACGCACATAAATCAAAGGTGCGTGCCCGGGATTTTGAGAGGCCTAGTTTCAACCGTTAGGCTATCACTGCTTTTCTGAATGTAATAGACAAAAACTTTGAATTTAATTGATAAAATG
>DWPV01005316.1:0-12570 GCA_018251915.1 Urbanus proteus proteus
GACTATGTACTGAAATAACATTTATATAAGTCGATTTTAATTATTTTTTCCTTTTTTGTGACTAGGAAGTCGGTTTTTTAGGTTTTTTTTAATGTAGGTAGTCATTAAGATAGAACTTTAATATTGTAGGAGGAGTTTACAGGCAGTATGAATAAATTTTTAACTATGCATGAGAGGTACACCCGTGGAGTCAATACATACTACATATCAGGTTATTGTTATGAAACTACTTATCTTATTGTTCTAAATATCTTCAACCATGGCAAAATACTAAAGAAAGCTTCAATTCATTTCCACCTCTAACATCCGCACAGTTCTTAAGTAAACGCCTACTTTGTAACAGACAAAGACATATTTGTATTTTGTACCATTCCATTTAGACTTACTTCTCTTTGTATATTTAGACAAGTTTTCTATTGTAAATGTTACAAAAGATAGTCTAAAAGTACAAGGTACAAAGATGAGGTAAGTTTTTAAGAAGGAAATATAAAGATCTCAAACAATCGCTTTGTTGAGTGTGATTGCGTGGGTGTGACGGTTCTTGGGGATAAAGGTCATCGATTTTTCACTGAATTGAGTCTTTTTGACCTTTAAATCACAAATGATTTGTATACACGACCTTTGATAAGAATGAAAATATCGAAACCAAGTAAGAAAACTTCCATCGGTGAGCATTTTATATTGGACGTGAGCAATGAAATTACAAGTGATCGCCTGAAGGTTTTGAATGTTCTGCTTAAATTATGTTACGTTATGTCCATGTACAAATTAATTATCAATTGCTAGGGCAGCTTGATGTTTTTTCCACTGTTCATTACCTTAAGCGCCTGAAGCACGCATAGCCCTGCGGATCGCGTAGATCTTAACCGATGTACAAAGTTAAGCAACGTCGGGCGCAGTCGGTAGATGGGTGACCGCTAGTGGCAAAATTTCATGCGCGTTTCCGTGCTTCGGAAGGCACGTTAAGATGTCGGTCCCGGTTGTTATCTTTGAATAGCGGTCGTTAAATCTTGTCAGAGGCCTTATGGGCGCTTTGAAAACATTCGACACGGGTTGGCCACTAACCCGTATCCCCTCCACCAACACGCATTAGAGCAGCGTGGTGGAGTACGCTCCGAGCCGAGTAGTGGGAGAAGACCCGTGCCTAGCAGTGGGACATAAAAAGGGTTGCGGCAAAAGCACCCATCAATTTGACAGAAGACTCGTACTTAGCAATAAGACAGAGTGGGGCATGAGCTAAGCATGAAAGATTAGTTGGTATTTCATAACATTCCACAAAGATACCAACTGCGAAATAGGTACAGCGTAATATATTTCAGCCGTTGTATAACCCGGAACCAACGTGTCAGACACACGTGTCGGCAAGTCACGCAACCAAATTAAGGCACTTGATTGTTTTTCGATCCTTGATTACAATTCCAACTTTGTACCGTAACACACTGCTTTCATATTTTACAAGCACAGTAGGTACAATTTGTTTAGGTACAAGAGCTCCGTTAAATAAAATAGGTAGATTAATCACCGCCTTGTTTTTGAGTGAAGCCACAAAACCACGCTACTTTTATGTATTTACACACGCACAAAAAATAGCGTAGTTTTATGCCAATGCCTTTAGTTTATTTACGCTCACATAATGACTTTTATAACCCGACCATTAAAAAGTGGCTTCATTTGTTTGTTAGGAATGTTAAATCTACCTACTTTATTTATCTGAGTACAAGAGTTTTACCCTTTCACGCGTAGCTTCAACGAGCATTTCACATTAAAGCAATAGCTTGCAATTTAAGTTCGCAACAGATAATATCTCGCTTATAAACCTTATAAAATAATCGTTGTGTATTTATTTCGGTGTATATTTAGACTTATTTGCTATCATGACGGAGATGAAGGATCTCAGAGTTATGATAGCAGTTCTCTGATGTCTTTCATCTCAGAGTATACTCATGATAGAAATTCTTCTTTTCTGTCGTTACGTTCTTGTCAGAACGGTCGTGGTCATCACGATGCATTTCCGCTTGCTCGCATGCTTTTCCGTTTTGAAGGATAGATATAGCGTGCCTCACGATTTCTCGCCATCTCTCTATATAATACATATAAGATAGCTATTATTAGTAGTATAATTTGTAGTTGTCATTGCAGTCCATCGAAACCAATCACTAATTATAAAAGGATACTCCTAGATAAAGAGGAATAATAGACGTAGTTGTTTCCACCATTGATATGACTACAAAACTTTATGTGCTACGTAGCTTTGTGTAGCGTTCAAGAGATGAAATCACTAGGGGTCACCCGACCTCGCTCTGCATTGTTTTGTCGGCCATTCACAATCTGCAAAACCAACGGGACTTCACCCGTAACCTCTAAGGACTAAGATCCCGTCATATTAGAATATGTCTTCCTATTTTCGAATAAGGCTAGCTCTACACTATTTCTACCAAAACCACAAAAACCATACGTATTTCTAGCTAATAACGGTAGTATTAAGCACTGGTGATTTCTGGCTTGAAGGGAGTGGTAAGGGAGATATACTTATTCTAGGTGTTCCAATTTAGTCTTCATGTTCACGGATGGCAGTGGCGACATACCATCAGGTGGACTGCTCGATCGCCGCAACCTTTTTTATGTCCCACAAATGGGCACGGGTCATCTCTTACAAATGAGAGATGCTTGGAGCGTACTCCACCACGTTGCTTCAATGCATGCTCGCTTGCTATTCCTTTATTGTCAAAAAATACTACGACTTCAAAGTAGAAATAGGTGAGGCATAAGTACAGCTATACTTAAACTAAAAGGAATGAAACAGACAAAAGGTAGTAGATTTTAGAGATGAGTCTATATTTTCGCGTTTCGTCTTTGAAACAGTTAGCCATAGCGAAAAAGAAACAATTAGCCAACAGACAAACGTGTCAGGTCAAAACACTACGCTAATTGCAATTTATGCTCGCCTCAGCAACAAAGAAATACTTCGTGCCTGAGAATAATGAAAAAAGTTTAGACGCTTTCAATTTCTTTAAGAAAGATAGCGTTTAAAGATGACTCTTCTTGTTTTTATTTATAAATTCCCGCGCTTAGTGATACTAACAATTTTCTTTATCAAGTTCCTGAATAATTAATTTAATGAAATACATTTGTTATCGTTTACATGCCTAGAGTGGCAGACTATCCGTTTTATAACGAGAAACCTGATATATCTCTATGGCAATCAACTTTGGCTGTTGTATGCAGGCTACAGGGAAGACCCAAAACCGATACGATATATTCCGAAGTACATCGTTAACCAAAGACGCCCGAATAGTTGGTCAACTTTCGATTGCAAACTCAAATATCAAAAAACAAGGTGTGTAAGCCGAATCGCGTCGGCTGATCATTCATTAGAACACTTATTAATCATGTTTCTTAAAAAAATACTAATATATCAATTCTATCGAATTCTCTTACTTTCACATAGCTTGCTTATATCATACGTATACTGTACGGTAAATAAATATAATCAGTATTAAGTTACAGCAACAATAATAAAACAAAAATTTGTCTGTCAAAGAATCTTAAACGATTTATATTTGAAATAAGGAGCCAACATAACCTTATTTTGCTTGAAATATTTCCTGCAATTCACTTAAAGCATTGTTCCGTGTGACTGGTCTTCTATAACGAGTCATGCTCGTGACTGTGAAGCTATAACTTGACCGGAACCGAGAACTGAAATTTAATACCTTAAAAGTAGATCTTTCTATTTAACCTCACTGGAACCAAGCACTTAAATTCAATATCTTAAAAGCAAGACTTTAGAGTTTACAAAATCAAGTGGAAAGTGCTTTTATATTGTTTGTTTAAACAATTCTGTCTTGTTTTTGAGCTAACTGTTTTGAATTGGGGATCGTTGCCTTAAACCTTTATCTTTTTTATACCGATGACAAAAGCCATTCATTAATTAAAATAATGTTAGGTATAAACTAATTCGGACATTTATAAGATTGCATACAATTATGTTTCGGTCTGAAGGACGCGGTCACTAAGGTAACATATTACAAATTAGGACAATACAAGTTCTAATTGGAATTGCTTTCAGATATCCATAAATGTTAGTCACTACGTGCCTCAATAATACGCAGAAATAATACAAAATTTCTCGATCGATTTACTATTTGTTTGAAAATAATTCCACAAGCAGAAGTGTTAAAGATTTCCAGCTCGCAGCGAATTTGTCGAGGCAATTACACAAGTTCCCCTATCACCGATCGGAGTTACGTCATAAAAATACGCCACGACAACATCCATTCCAACATCTGTCGGAAATCGTTACGTAACTTTCCTAACTTTATTTCTCAGCAATCACGTACACGAACAAGCTATAAAATAGAAATATATATCTAACAATGCGTTTCATCCGCGAAAACTATTGTAGCGAGATTGTTGAAGTAACATCTGACTTACGTACGTGAGTTCGCTTCACTTTGTATATAACCAGTATCTCCAAGTTAAACTTTAAACTAGAGTACCGACATAATACAGTCTGATAGATAGGTAATATTGGAGAATGGAAGAAGCTAGAAATATGTCCTTGTTTCGCATATATTTTACAATACAGCAAAGCTTTAATTGTTATTATTGATATATCAACATTGAAATAAAACTTTTATTGAGACTAAAATCGTAACTTAATAGTAGATATGGACTTTTTAAGGTATGGACAATTTGTGATTCGCCTTTAGAGGCAGTTTTGAGTATCAGTTACCAGTGACGAACTCTATACTTATACTTGTCCGTATACTAGTTTTGGATTAAAATATATAAGCGTTAGAGCGTTAGTACTACAGACTGAAAACACAGTTCACTAGCACCTGACTATAGAAGCTACAACCAGAAATGGATTTTGACGAGCCCCGTGGCGGAGCGGTCATCATGCCGGTCTGCCGCGCAGTGGGTCCCGGGTTCGATTCCCGATCTGCCAGATACCTGAATAATGGATTTTAATTTTTGTTCTGGGTCTGGGTGTTTGTGTATTTATCTTTGCGTGTCCATGGTACCTACGAGACAGGAGAAAATCCTATTGTGGGGCTTTGAGTGTAGATAGCGTATAGCGTATTTAATATTAAATCCATTACTGTATAAACACATTCTGGGGTTGAAATAACAAAATGCGATCCTATATCCTGATGCAAGCTTACATCATACATATTGAACACAATCCCAGCATCCAAGATGCACTCACGTAGAAAATCGAGAACAAAAGCGATGAACTTGAAAACATAAATTCATGTTTAGTATGGAAATATAAATTCATCTTCCATAATATTATCGTTATCTAAGGGGAAAATAAATGGTGGCGTAAGGCACTAGTTTCACTGACACCGTAAAGCGAGCAAACGCTATTTTATAATATATAAGTATTGCGTTCAGTTAATCCTAATTATTATAAATGCGAATGTTCGTTTATTTATTTGTTTGTTTGTAACGCCTAAACGACTAAACCGATCGTTATAAAATTTTGCACACACATTACCAGGGGTCTGGAAAAGAACATAGAGTACCTTTCATCCCGAAAAGTGATACTACTCCCGAGGGATTCAAAAGTAATTTTATACCTACGACCTCTTTGTATGAATGTACATGAGCGTGAGCGAAGCTGCGGGTAAATACTAGTGTATTAATACTTTAAACCTTCTTATTTCAACACCTAAGCTACTACCATGCCTATTTCTACCTAGTACTAAAGCACTGTGACCTGCTACGTTACAAATCAATAAATAAGTTAAAGACAATAAGGAAAAGAAAATCATTTTGATTTTACTTGTAAATACTTTCATAATAATTTTAGTACTTTAAGCGAACTCCTCGCTTCTCGCTACTAGGTTATAGTGAAACATTCGTTAAAGGGGCATAAAAAGCGTATCATGTATATTGCAGATATAACGCTATGTTACAAGCGTTATGTTATATCTCTATGCGTAATGTGAGTTAGCGACGATTACTTAGTAAACAGGCCCATAAAACGTAAGAACCTTGGTATACTATGAATATTTTATCAGTATGTAATAGTTATTATAAGTGTAACCTTCAGGTAATATAACTGAAGGTTACTCTATTTATGAATTTTGAGAGCAAACCCAAAGTCGTTGTACCTATCTGTGTGTGTATGTCTACAATACAGGAAAATCAAGGGTTTAGGTCATTTTTAAATCAGTAGCTCATCCACATACACTCATGAGTAAATCTATGTGTGTATGTGTTTCAAACAAGTTTATATTTACGTTTTAAATATACACACTGAGGATGGTGGGTGGTTGGAAGGTGGTAGGACCCCATGTAGTCCGACTCCGGCAGCACCACTGCCACACCTATTTCTGCCTTATAACGGCAGTGTTAAACACTGCTGTGTTCTGGCTTGAAGTGTGTAGTCAGGGAGAGACTTATCCGAGGCGTTCCATCTCAGTCCTCAGGGGTAGCAACACATCTGTGGTCAAACCCAACTATGACCGTGATCATAATATATCTGGAGTTGATTACAAATGACCAAGGGCGGCAGTGGCCACTTACCATCAGGTGCACTGCAAGCTCGTTTGCTAGTCACATGCTATAAAAAAAACACCGAAACTTTCAAACAAAAAAGAATCCTATCACCTTAAAAGCATTGAAACTGGTAAACCGAATATTCAATTATTATTCCGCAATGCAGTTAGCGGCATTATCCAGCACCTCGTTAAGAAGTGCTCTCATTGAACTAAGTGCTATGTTCGTAATAAAATAAAATTATTATTATGTTAACTGCTGCAATTTTAGTTTTGGATCTGGTTGCACTTATTTTAATGCTGCTTATTATCAACCTAATAATATTCTACTTCTTGATTGTACAACGAAAGCGGATTGAAGTTTTAATGCAACACGTTAATCAAATGCGAGTTTATTTACATTATTATCACATTTTGCATCATAATCATCATCATAAACCTATTATTCCCCCTCTGCTAGTCACGTCTTCGGTCTTCCCTCATAGTGAGAGGAATTTAGGCCTTAGTCCACCGCGCTGGCCAAGTGCGAATTGGTAGACTTCACACACCTTTAAAAACTTTTTTTTTTTTTATTAAATCTCAGATATGCAGGTTTCCTCACGGTGTTTTCCTTGGCCGTAAAGCAAGTGATATTTTTTCTTAATACGCACATAAGTCAGAGGTGCGTGCCCGGGATTTGTTTCAGCCTATCTGTATTAGGCTATCACATTTTGCATGATCGTCACAAATGTACTAAACTGAACTCTGGCTAAAAATGTCTACTTTAACTAAATTTAAAAGTTTCAAGAAATAAATATAACTAACCTAACACGCGAAAATTTGTGTCTGTTACGCAAATGAAAATTCGTAAAAAAATGAATAACCATCCAAACAATTATTCAATTTCGAGCCGTTAAATATCTATAGGTATATCATCTAAACATCTTTTAAATAATTCTTATTACTTTTCAAATACTTCCTTGAAATTTTGTTTAAAAATATTGAAAAATGTGGTAGAAAATTCTTTCTATAAATCGGTATTTCCAAGTAAACCAACAACAAAGAGATAAATTGCTTTCAAATATTTCAGCTACTTTCAGCACGTTCTGCGAAATGTTCTGAAACAGCTGAAACAAGTAAAATAATAAGACATTTGTGTCAAGGCAAATAAAAAGTTGTTCAAACCATAGATATAGGATGACAAAGATACACAATGACTATGATACACGCTTATGACACAAAGCTCATGACGAGTCCGAAATGGAATTGGTAAAAATTGGCAAATCTAGTTAAGGAGTTTAGTTATTTACGGCAATAAAATATACAACTATAAAATCTGATTAAAAACCAATAAACGTGATATTTTGACCAAAAATTTGTTGTATTATTTTGCGGGTTGATTAATCTTGCTACAACACAATCCAAGCTACCAATTTGAAAACAAATCACTTATAGGTTAATAAGCTTTGTACTTTTCCTTTAATATCAGAGCGATACATAACCGGAGGTATCTAAGAGCCCTTAGTCGGAAATATAGTTGCCACACTTAACCTTTCTTGTCATCTCTTTCTCATTAGTAGAAATTTATATGATTTTAGATGTCTCTTTCACATGCTTGTTGGTCTTTAGCTTCTAAGTCTATGGCTCAAACTAACCGTTATCTACGTGTCGTTATAACTTTTATGCAGGCGTGTCTTTTTCTCAAAAGAGGTGGAAAATTTCCACTGAAAAAGTAGCAAACAAATAATAGTCGAGTTATCTCCAGTTCGTTTCTAATTTTCTTTCTTTGGTATTTTATTACAAAAGTGCATTACTTATACTTCAATGCGTACCTAGACGTGAATATTTATGAATAGAGACTTAAGCTAAAGCTAAAAGGATTAAGCTATAAGGCTTAGTTGTGAGTGAGTGAGAGAGTGAGTGTTGATTTTACTTAATGTATTCAAATATTCTTATGAAACAAGTGAAACTATAAATGAAGTATTGTACGTATGATTCATAAGATTTTGTACCTAAATACCTACTAGTGATGATACGTTTGTTCTTAAATCAATGTTATATACGCGTCATTTAAAAATAGGTATGTAATGAAATAAAAAAATATTTTTAATTTTATTACTATATCCGTATCAAAATAGGCTAATGTTATCTATACAAACAAAATATAATATTAATATTTGTTATTTTTTATTTATATAGTAGAAGAGTATTAAAGATTTTTCGTTAAATAAATATCGGCGGATCTGTCAACTCACACGAGAAAGGACGTTAACATACGACATTGCAAGCGGATGAATTACTGACATCTTGCTTTGCCACCTTTTCTAAATCCTTTTCTGGATTGATAGAGGTAAGATAGGTTTAGACATATTGACTTAACGTTGAGAAACCACGTTTGTACTTGTAAAAAACTCTGGTACTGAACCAGAAATATTTCTGTGAATAAACCACTTCGATTTTTTTGTGTTATTTTTCAATTTAAACGATCGATTTTATTAGTTTCTTGCAAATTATATGAATAATAAAGTTGTACAAAACTGGTTATAAATTGTGCATTTTGGCTGCACCTAAGCTTTTTTTACTATTATATACGTATTCATACTTAAAATAAAATATATTTAAAAACGTGAACGTATTGTGAACTCTTGACGTTGCACTAATACCCCTCAACCCGTATTAAGTATTTACCATTTCCGAGAATATTATGAAGAGCGGCGTAAACTTTTATTGCCTGACGCCTGACGCTTCCGTATATCTAATTCTCATCTCCGCGCAGATCAAAATCGAATAACTTAGGTAGGTACTATTTAATTTTGTACATACGAAGTTAGTATTGCTTTAAACTTATCTAGTCTAATATTCGTTTTATGTCGAATATTACATTTACTAACGTACTACAACCGCTGTTGAATTAACAGGTCAATTTGATGTTTTCTTAACATAAAAGTAGCGAGTAATATAACGATTGCATGATACTTAATGGTCCGTGGTATACGCTGCCCGTAGATGTATTCAATGAATCTAAAACAGGTTTAAATCTCACTTTTTCCCTTACTTCAGCTACTGACGCATTGCTATTCTTGAGCACTACGTTGATATGCCTTGTATAAGTGTATTGTCCTTACCTACAATTCTTTTCAAACCAAAACACAACAGCGGTACATTATTCTTATAAGCCAGAAATACGAGTAAGTATGGCATTAAATAATTACCGTTCCTATAACACGAAGAGCGGCGTAAACTTTTATTGCATGACGCCTGACGCTTCCGTACACGTAATGGAATTACGTCTTATTAATGGAATCTTCGCGCATATCAAATTTGCAAATAATTACGCGAAGTTGAATTGCATTAAACTTATTTCCTGTAATATGCGTCTAAGAATAAGATTACCTCATTGCTGTAGAATTACCGCTACGAAGGGTAACTTTTTTAATTCAACTCGTATCTAATAACAAATAACTCTAATTGTATAACTCTTACTGTTTATTCTCATTATGATAGAATTAATTAATGATAGAATTACCTACTTGGTTATTTTGAATGAGTGAAAAAAGATTTTGACAATCAATCGATCAATGATTCAGTATTCAGAGCTTCTGTGTTCTGGTTTGAAGGATGTGGTAAGGGATATAACTACTTATCCCAAGCGTTCTAACTTAGTCCTTAGGGGTAGCAACACATCTGTGGCCAACCTTAGGTAGGACTGTGATCTTTTCTGGGGTTGATTACAGATGTATTTGAGTGGCAGTGGCCACTTACCATCAAGTGGATGCAGCTCGTTTGGTACTTCCATCATATAAAATAGTATTACTAACACCCATTATTACTAAGTCCCCTATTACAGTTCACAGAATTAGAGAAACTCGGTACAATTGCATACATTGTATTTAGTGATATCTCGAGTAACATGACCTGCAATACCGTGCAATATAATAACAATACAATTGGTTCACTTGGACGAAACAAAGTAATACTCCTCATGCATAACGATGAGAACATTGAAGTGTGTACAGCGTGAATATAGGTATTTCAATATTTTTATTTTTAGGATATTCAGATTATTAGCTGTAAACATAGTATTATTCGCAAAAAAAACGTTGTCAAAAAAGTCACAGGTGTTAAAACTGTTCGTGTTAAATCAAGTTTTTATTATAACACTTAACAGAGCTAAGCTTTTAATGAAGTTTCAAAGCAAAAACATGTTCATGTATGCAGGAATTAACTAAGAAGCGATAAATAACTGAAAAATATCAAGTGTATTAAAATATTTTTTATAAATACCAATATTCTAGAGAGTTAGAAAAGTAAATTTTATTTAAAAAAAATGGACTATAACCATCATGAACTATATAACATTACACAAGTAAATAAAATACATTATATCTAACATTGCACTGTGGGTCCATTCGTTTCCTTCATCTATTCATTGTACATTACCAACGTATTGTTGCATCTACATTACAGAAATGAATACCCACAGAAAGAAACTGACTAGAAACTGACTCTGGTGATGCAAATGACTACTTTCCATGAAATCGTTGATTGAGAATGATTAATTGAAACAAACAGCTCCAAATATTATTACAATGGGAGTGAGAATGTTTATAATTCCCGGAAACAGTGACAAAGCTATTAGAACAGAATTTCTGGTAAGCTTTATGTAATGTCCGTTACCCGAAATAGTCCCCGAGCGTTGAATAAGCACCTACTAACGGAAATGAATCTACTAGTAGGTATGGGTTAATTAATATACGAAATAGACATACATATTTATAGACTTACTCTATGGGCTTCTTTAAAAATATTTAACTACATCTTTAAAACCGATTCCAACTTAGTCCTCAGGGGTAGCAACGCATCTGTGGCCGACCTCAGGTAGACCTGTGATCTTATCTGGGGTTGATTACAGATGTCCATGGGCGGCAGTGACCACTTACCGTCAGGTGGACGGCATGCTCGATTGCTACTTCTATCATATAAAAAATGACACTTCAATGTCTGAGACATTGCAACACTACAAAACTGGCGGTGTTGGCACTGCAGAGAACATAAGATCTAAAGGAAAAATGTACAATAACTATGTAAAAATGAGTTTACACATACAACCATAAAATATCGTCACGACGTAAAACCACGACCGAAATAAGGTAATCCAATACCAACGACCAGTAAAGTGAGCAGTAAAACAATCGAGCATCGCAAACAATAAATGGATGATAGAATACGAAATGTAGAATACCTCTTTGTCCGTCGTCCTTTATGGAGGTCCATCTCGCTTTCAGTCCAGAATAAACACGTTTTTATTCCGATCTCATGCTAATAAAATGCAAATCGGGCCCTTTCAGCTTAGGGGTTGGCAATTTAGAACAAATGTTTCCTATTGAATTTTATCTGATTTCCTTAATTGTCGATTCTGCGGCCATGTTCGATGTGCGGGATCGTTTCGGACTAACCTGATTCTGGACGATTGAACAGTGTACTCGTAGACGAAATATCACGCTAGTGGTATGTGGATTGATGGAGAAAAGTCCGGTTTTTTTCTAACTAACCATAATTTCCGTCAATTATTAATGACCGCTATTCAATGACAACAATCAAGACAAAAATTGGACGTCTCTCCTGAAAAACCGAAGTGCGATTATTTTGCGACTGACGGTTACTTTCCCGACATTACTTAACTTGATGTTGCTAAACTTCAATCGAAAGGTCCATTTCAATTAATACAAGCCCTGGGATTAATTCATAAAAGTGGCAATTCGTCGCTGTGCTCAATGTTAGCTCACCCGTCAAATAAAATCTTTTTTTGGACATCATTCATTTCGTACCCAAAAATGAAGGCTGCTATTTAAGTTTGAAAATACAAAAAAATAATCATTTTTCTATACAAATGGACCACCATATTACGCTTAAAAGTTGACAAACAACCTAGATAAATAAGTTAATTGATAATAATAGTAGCTAAGTAGCTATTTGCTATCACATTACGTTGAAAAGTTGGAAGTTTTTTTTTTTTTTTCTGCCTACTTACTATGATCATACGTAACGCTCGAGTGTATTATTTTACCTCGGTTTGGCAGGG
>DWPV01005317.1:0-12570 GCA_018251915.1 Urbanus proteus proteus
ATTTCTACTAATATCTCGCATCAATTTTTAACGATTTCTCGCGACTACAAAACTTTTGTGAACGTAATGGATGTATTGTAACAAACACGGCGTTACGTGCGCTGCATGCCCGCCGCACGCCGCACGCCGCCCGCCGCCCGCCGCACGCCGCATGCCACCCGCCGCACGCCGCAGCCGCGCGCCGCCATCGGATCCAGATTGATTGAATGAAAACAAATTAGCGCGCGCTCGCTCGCGTGGGGGGAAAGAATGGTAAACCAATTAGGGAGTGCGGCCGGAATGGAGTTTGGTAACTTCGTTAAGTGGACGAGGTGCGAGGCAAAAATTGAAACAGGTGTAGGGAAATGTAGAGAGAATGATGCAGGATAATTGTTTCTGTAAAACCAGTGTGTAGTTTCCTAGTAAAATTATAGTTTATCCGTTCTACAACTATGAGTACGAATTTAAATGGATGATAAGATGGAGCCTATGAATAAAGTTTTCGAATTTAATTTAATTTTGTTATTGTATATATTTTTTTAATTTACTTGGAAAGAATAGTTTTATCCAAAAGCATGTAGCCTATGCTATTTTGAACTTTTAAGCTAATAACTTTGTTCAAAAATACTTCTTGTAAAGGATCGACCTACTTTCAATAAAATATTTTTTATTCTGTCTTTGAATAGCAAACGTTTTAAAGTACAAAGTAGACCATATAAATGAATTATAGTTTAAAGTGTTAGAGGATAATCGGTGATTATAAAGACGGGACACATGATATTCCAGACACGTCTCCCGCGACACAGTTTGGGCGATCTTAAAAACTCTCCCTAATCTGCTCGACACTCGCGGGATTACGGGGAGCGCCATGCTCAGCTGTATGAGAAAGACCGATTAAATTCAAATCATAATCTGAATTACATTCTACGGAGTTCTTCAAAATGTATGTGTCTATGTACTTGTTTTGTTAAACAAAATATTAGTTTAGGCCACATAGATATTTTATTTTCGAACACAATTTTATAATAAAAATCGTTAAGATACATTTTTTATAAATTACTTATAATTATGTATATTTTCCGTAAAACAATTCACAGAATAGCATTTCCGTTAATTATATCTAGCGAACCGCACGCAGAACAAAGTGGAACAATTGAAACAGTTCATTCCACTTGCGAACGCAATAATAATATTTTAAAATTGTTTGTGGAATTCCTGGAACTTTTTTGTTTCAATGTACGAATTATATTGTAATGAGTATTTTATACATAAACTAAGCTCAATAAGTAGGTACCATTCTTCAACGATAAAATCTACTAATCTGTCAAAATAAACTTCCATACTTTCGAAGTCGGTTAAAACCGTTTATACCAGTTAGGTTAGTCTAACTTAAATAGCCCTTAAAATAGAATACCAAGATTCGTTTATGCATTTAAAGTGCACTTTAAAAACTTTTAGTTACCTAAAAGTTTAATTTAATTTCTGTTTTATCAGTGAACATTATTCTTATTTTCGATTTTAGTAGATATAGTATAGTACGTACACATCATACCATATCCAGAGTACAATTTAAAATTAAATATTTAGATATTTTTCTGATATTTATTTTATTTCCTTATTTTGTCATTACCAGACATTCATGCAGTTATTCTTATGTTAAGTTGTCAGAGCATTGTTGCATGAGTTGAGCTATTGGTGACGGACATTGATTTCTATTAGACTACCACACTCTTTAAACTACAACTTTTAAAATTTTTGTTTACGATTCATATGCTCATGTGTACACTATAGTCATTAAGTGGAATGGACCTCTTGCTACCTTTTTATTTTGTGGCGGTAATAAGTTTACTGCGACTGCGACAAAATAAAGCTTAACGAAGCTTTCAAAGGCACAAAGCTCATAAATGAATTGAGTTGTAAATGCAATCATTCCCCGTTTATGTTTGTTTCATGTTTAATACGGTTATTTGTCCAAATTAATCTCGTTATAGATTGTTTTATAGCTTTATTTAATTTTATGTTTGTTGCATGAATATTTGAATAGTAGGTGTTTGAAGCACATTATTACAAAATTAGTTAATAGGAATGACCATTTTACGACTGCACCTTATTAGGTGCTAATGATTTAAATCATTTCGATAATTAAAAATACTACATTTATACTATTACCTAAACGCAATAAATTCGTTTAACTATCAACTTAAAAGTAATTGTAGAACTAGAGTTTATTTTCTTAGAATAAAATCCAACCAGTGGCCCCAGTGGTTACACATTTTCTTCCTAGATATCCCTAAAGACAAATTTACCGCTTCCTGCAGGATTTATAAGCGTTTTATTCCGTTTCTTGCGACTTTTACATTGCTCTGTCCACCACTGAAGGCTGGAATAAAGAAATTAAATAACTTCACGCGAAAATAATAAAATTAAACCGTAGATTCTTCTCTTCGTCTTTATATTTCTTCATAATATTTTAGACTCTTAGCAGCAGAAGATAATCATTATATGCCAAAACAAGATTTAAAAATGTGTTTATTTTATCTATCATCAAAATATAATATACTAGGTAATCCCCGCGGTTTCACCCGAGTTTAAAAAGTAAAAAAAAGTTTGACATTTATTTTTAATACATATTTAAACATAAATGTCATCTCTCTCCAGCGACGGCGCGCGCATACGCGTGGAGCGCGCGCTAATGGGTTTTTAAAAATTAAAGTACCTATGTTACACCTTAAACTTTCAGCAGTCTTACAGTGAAAGTCCCGTCAAATTCGGTCCAGCCGTTTAGAAGATTACCTCAGCCAAACAGACAGAAAATCAGACAAACAAAGAATTGTTTAATTGAATTTTCGTTATAGGAGTCGCGTATACTGAAAGTGCATTTGCAAGTGCATTTGAAAGTGCATATGCATTGAGTAAAAAAATGTTATTTTGAAATCACAAACAGACACAATTCAATTTTATTTTTTGTATAGATACAGATACAGAGAAGTTTACAGTTTCATGGTTACATGCATATTCCCTAAGAATATCCCAAATTAATCTCGAAATCCCGATTCACCAGAGATGTGGTCATGCCCGTGGGAAATCGGCCGTTTCTACATTACATTATCATGTCAATTTCAGATGCACCGCAAAGCTACGTGCATCCCATCCATTGCCTTTTATACTGCTGTCTCTAAACTTGTAGTAACAACGACATCAGTAATGGAACAGAAATAAATGAATATTGAATTTTTCAGCTAAGGTGAGCATGTTAGTGGTGGAGCGTAGTTCTCAGGCCGGAGACTGTGAATAAATTAAAAGCGGACGGTGGTTCCCTTGCGAAGGCACGAATCTGTGCTCCTTTGAATAACCCACGAGCGTAACTGCACACTTTAAACTTGAATTTAGGTATTTACTTGCGATGATAATAAAGAGAAAAGATGTTTATGGAAACACCACCCGAACATTATTAATTTGAATCTGTTTTGTTTACCGATTGGATTTCTGCGATGATTGTGTCACAGTCAGTCCGCAACTCGATAAGAGATGGCGCCACATGATTCTCAATCACGATATCGAAGATTGTTATCATTTTGCATATATGTATAAGCTAGCTACAGAGGGAAACGAGCAGAGTAGACGTATTAAGACATTTTTAACTCGCTTTGTAGAAGATTAGTCTTTTAAATTGCTGGTGGTGACGATATTTACGTCCCGTTGTTTGTTCAAATGCCCCAGAAAAGTATCATATCTTAATGAGTAGGTATATTCCTACCCTTCTTGCGGCAAGTATACCAGAATAACTTATAGTTTCAAATATTAATTTGTACAAAGACTTGATCACAGGTTCTCATAGACGAAAATCAGCGTACAGTGTTCGTATACAGTATATATTAAATTGATTTATTCATATAGATTATGATCCTACCAATTTATACGATTATCTGTTACAAAACAGTCCAACAAATCCGGGGTATTATGGTTTTCGCATAAAATACCTTTTCATAGGATATTTTATAAGGTATCTGTGGGCGCCCCGGGGAAATCAGCGCTGGTCCGTTTGCCGTAATTACATAAAAGCCGCGAAATATTCCTTGACAGCTTTTAATTACTTACTATGGAAAATATGTTACTATTCCGTATTTTTCTGAACGTTTAAACTAGAAATAGTGAACTCAAATATTAACAAATTGTCTACGTAAGAATAGAGCCGCTTGCGCCCTGGTAACTTTGGCCCTTAACGTTATAGCAGGTTATTTATCGAAATAGGTATATCGAATAGTTTTTAGTTAAGTAACTGATGAACATCAGTTTGGTAGGCGTAAAACCTTTTAGCAAATTTAGAGTAAGTGAAACTTTGAGTAGAAAGTACATGCACTGCGATTGTTGAAATGTAAAGTTGGAAAACCATGGTAAGTACCTGGTACTTATCTCTACACTATTAGTAGTACCCGTAGTACAGTAGTACTACTGGTAATAGTACTACTGTATTGTTGTAAGACGAAATAGATGTTGTAGTACCGATACCCGATGTCATTTTAGGATCTAGTGTTCAATTTATCTAAGGGTCAAAATGTAAAATAAATTAATAGTTTCTTACTGGGCTTGTGCTGTAGGACCATAGCATCGGGCGCCGCCCCGGGGAAATCAACGCTGGTGTTGTGTGCTGTTATTATATGATGACATGGAAGACCAGGCTTTTTTATAGCCTTTAATACTCTTTTAATTAGCGTATGATGCACAAGCTTCTGCAGTTTATGAAATTGGCATATTTACATGAAGTTCCAGAAACCGATGATGCTGTTATGATGGTAACACTTCCATTTAATTCCGCTACTAAACATCTGTGATCAAATAGGACGAGAGCTCGACTTTCCTTTAGATGCTTTGCACAAAGAACAAATTGGTATTGTCTTGGAGTTGAAGTGAATAAATTAAAGAATTAAAGTTGTATAAAATATATTTTCATTCGATCATAGACCATGGTATATTTCTATATCTAAAACTAACAGCACAGATTATGCAGCTCACGTGAATTTGTGGGAAACCCCATTTTTGCATATGATCTGGCGAATTATTAATTCCATTAGCCGGGACTCGCTAACGAGCGGCCGCGTCTCCCTCTGATTCCACATTCCGTTTTAAACCGTTTTTATATGAAAACCGACAGATTAAGTGCCGTCCGCCGAAAGCTAATTATTCCGCGCCGAGAGGACCCTGTTAATGTGTAACGTTGCCTCGCGGACTGCGACTTGCTTAGCATTCCTAATGGCAGCGCTGATGGAATTGTGACTATTTCAAAAGCCAAAGAAAACATATTACATGTTTACTTCAGTAACATACAGGTATTATTTGGTCTTTATAAAATATGTTAGGAGTAATTTCATAAATAACTATTTTAGCACATTCCACCGTGTAACAATAACGATCGTGGTACATTAACGATATATTGATTCCCAGTAAAAGTAAGACCAAACGTCATGTCTAAAAGAATCGTAAGTGAAAGAAAAAAAAGAGAGAATAGTAAGTAAAATCTAGTTTAAAACACTATTTTATGAACAGAAAATAAACGTGAGGTTCCCATGTTCTAGTTGAGTGAACCTGAAATCTGTTAGCGGAACAAATGGAGCTAACATTTTTACCCGGCATTTTTGCTTGATTTGTCCTGCCAGCGTTTCCCACGAAATAATAATAAAATGAGACGGCTCGTTAGCGCCGCGTAATGCAATCTGGCTAGCGCTGACCCGCGGGGACGTCTGCTCCTCTGTAGTGCTGTGTAACGGAATGATTAACATACTTTACTTTATTCAGACGCGTCCGGGCTTGTTCAAACCATAATGGAACTGAAATCTTATGTAGCACGACTAGATAGAAACCCATCCCACCTCATTTGAATAGAACCTAGGTCAAAAACAGAGGCTATTCCACAAACGAATCCTACACAACACATTTAATTGAAGCTACAATTAGTTTTCTATGTAATCACACCCTAATGATAATTAATGATCGCCTATCCGTCTGTCCAACATCATGTCATCTTTATTTTAAAATGAAGCTGTTCTGCGGAATAGGAATAACAATGCGAGAGTTATGGCCTATCTGCCAGAGCTGCCGTCTAATGAAAACTGATGCTGACTTAACAACTTGCATCATTTTCAGAAGGTACGCTACGAGCTATGAATATTCTCTGCCATTTAATTAATAGCAGTTGTATCTACAGTTGTTGTGTATTGTTGTTGTGTAGTTTACTCTTCGAGTTATAAATGGAATCAGTTGGATGAAGTACATCCATTATTTATGATATAAAAAATAAAACGCATTACTTTCGCGGATCAAGGTAGTATTGGCAGTTATTTTAGTTTAACAATATGATAACTGCAGCATCTGAAAAAATATTCCAGATTAGTTTTTTAAGCTAAATATACATAACTAGATGATCCCCGCGGTTTCACCAGCGTTTGAAAAGTAAATAAATAAACATGTCGCGAGATTGACTCGGCGATGAAACAAAATAAATGTATCCCACGTAAAAGTAGCTTATATGTTATTCCAGACTACTGTCTATGTCTGCACGAAATTTCATCTAGATCCATTCAGCCGTTCTTAAGTTATAGAGTAACAAACATCCATCCATCCATCCATCCTCACAAACTTTCAGCTTTATAATATTAGTAAGATTAATTGGATATAACGCAATCTAATGTTATGAGCATGTATTTATATCATGTATTCCTTATACACTTCCTCGTTACTCGTCGCCAGTGCAACAAGTGGTTAGTGCGTCGCGATAAATCAAGCTCTGCAACTAAACTCCAGCGAGCAGAGGTTGTCCTTCAAACTTCACTGCTTAACTACATAGTTTGATGAGAGAAGTCTCGCGCGATTAATTAATATTTGATAAACTGCGAACAGTATGAAAGCTGACATTATAAGCAATGTATGAATACGTGTGCAGTGGGTTAAGTTATATTAGGCACCTACTGTACCTATTTTAGGTATTATATTTATTTACCACAACCTTAATAAGAATAAAAAGCAAAGAATTCTACACTAATGACTAAACTTTACTCATAGCCCCAAAGTTCAGATATTTGTCTGGCCGGGAATCGAACCTTAGATCCACTGCACGTCAGACCAGTAGGTATGGTACTATCATACCTACTGGCCTGACTAGGTACTAACCTACGGTAACCGCTCTGCGACACGATGTCACATTATTTCGATTCAATTTTTACTAGTGTTCACCTGCTATGTTCTTAATTGAACTATCTGAAAAAGAAGACACCAACCACAAGCTGATCCCCGCGGTTTCACCCCCGTTAAAAAAGTAAAAAGCCATACATATTTAAACATAGGTACGTGATGCCATTAATGGTTTTTTTAATTAAAGTAAGCTATGTTACGCCTTAGACCTTCGGCTATCTTCCAGTGATAGCCCCATCAAAATCAGTCCAACCGTTACGAAGATTACCTCAGCCGAATAGAGAGACAGACAAATTATTAATTTGAAATCACAAACAAACGATGAATGAATAGCATTATTTCAGGTACACACCAGTTACGAATGTTTTGTCCAACATACACCTGATACCTAATGCTGTGAAACCGTTATTATAATGGGTGTCGCTTCGAAAACAGAATTGCAGGATACTGCTATTTCCTCAATACAATTAGTCTATTAACACTCGCAATGAATGATACCAGCGACTCAATGTTCATTCACTCAGAACTCATTCACTCAGTTTCATTGTGCGCGCCGTCCCGGCACTGAGCGCATTAGAGGCGGCACTCAGCCCCCAATATAGCGCTCGCTACATAAAGCTCCATTCACATCTGCGCACATCGTTCTCCACGAACTTACTTAACAAAGAAACTTAATAGATATTATGGCAAGCTATTATTGTAGATATTGTTTTCGAATATATTGGTATTCTGATTTGATTCCACATTAAGTTCCTACACACTTATTTTAGCATAAAAACGTTATCGTCTATGTCCCGATTTTAAGTGTAAAGTAAGTTAGAGTACTTCAGTCTCAGAAATGGCAACGTATCTTTGGTTGATCTAAGATAAACTAGCTATAATCGCGAACTGTCTGCTGGTACTTTGGTTGAAAAAGATGTTTCGCATTAAAAAAAACCCGCTTGCATTTTGTTATTTGTTTGAATAAGCTATCTGCTGGTAGATGCATAAAAACATTGCACCGAGTCTACGACGCATCTCATCGCATGTTACGTACTGTGAATCGAGCCTAAACAGGCACCGGTGCCGCTGACAGCCTCCAGAAACAACGTAAAACAAACCCTATTGCAATGGAATTTACGCATCGATATACGAACGCAGTTCCAGTATAACTCCAAAACGAGTCTTCTGTCGTAGGTGTTAAGGCGACGTGTTTCCCAATTACCCCGCGTTAAGGGCTCCTCCACGTCGTTGGACGTCGGATGGGGAACACGGAATAAGATATGAGCTTTATTCTCGCGAACATTGAAAAATCTGCTTTACGAGCAGAGCCGTGACGCCTTGACGCTACAAATGGCTCTCTTATGAGGAAAACAGGGATTTGTTTATATTAATAAACAACGTTAGCTATATCTATGTGTAAATTGATTTATCTATACATATATCTACTCATAATAAATTTCTTGATATACTGTATGTATGTCACGAAATATATTCGTTTTGGACTAGAGGGTATTATTTTTAGAAAATTCGTAAATACTTAAACGGTACTTAAGTGAGCTCATATGTACATGCGTCAGAGCCTTCCGAATTCTAAATAAGAAAGCCTTATATTACTTACCGTTTTCGCCTTACACTTACCCTTTTACGTAGATTTTTACTTCTTGTTTGGACTATGCCTAGAATATACTCGGGTATATCTCTTGCTTGCATATTATGCTTTAAACAGTTTGAAATATAGTACGTTGTTGTTAGCTGTATTTCATACACAGTATAATAAGTGAAAAAATATAATAAGTAGACTAAAGCCAGTGAAGATAAACCCGGCGCGCCGCCGAAAAACTCGAAGCCATAAAATTATAATTCCGATTTTGCGTAGAACGTAATCCGCCATTGTTATTGGCGGCGGCTTACAGCTGCGTGATGGGCGCGCGTGGGCCGTAATCTCGCGCCACCAGCTTACGCGCTTTAAGACTGCCCCAACTGAGGCGCCACGTGCCCCGCGATCACCTCTGATCCTCTGCCACCAACATAAGCCGAGGCTTCTTAAACTTTCGCTATTAAAACTGTACTCCGATAAAGTTGCGGGATTGTTATTCAAGACGGAAGCGGTGCTGAAAGCATTTTCTAGTTAATTACTCGGTCAGATGCTGTATTGTTAGTCTTTATTAGTTTCTTTTTAAATCCTTTTAGCTCACTGTTAATGAAATTGCTTGGAAGACATGCAGCAGGCTATTTAACTTGAGAGTCTTGAAATAATTATAACCCGTCGTTTTAAAAGTCTAAAAGATACCAAGACGTTCTTATTTTCCTCTGAAAAAAAATAACGGGGCAGCGAGTAAGACTTTATTTTTTAGAAAAACCTCATATAATTGTATTGTTTCGTTTCGGAGTAAGTAAATCTCAACGTTCGTCGTAATTACCCGCTCGTTGTGTTTGTTCTTCTCTTAAAATCCAGGCAGTGTAATTATAAGTTCACTTTCATGCTATTTACCAAGCCGTACATTATCATGCGGGCATTATGAAGCAGGCAGCCTCGCTACACTTATCTAATTAACTGATACCATTAAAATATTTTCAAAAAGCTCCAACTGTTCCAGCGTTGACGAAATTAAATGTCTAGAGGCCGGACATAGTCACTGTACGTCACGTCATGTCACGTCGTAGTCATGCGTTGTTATATTTTGTATGACGTGCCTTTTGTACTGGGACTTTACATTCCATTTTTTTAAATAAAATACCAAAAATATTGTTTCGCTATCCGTATGTTTTAACTGCTAATAAAAATGATTTGGTAGGGTAAGTATAATAATAAATAATACATATATGAAGCATTCCAACCTAGTCCTCCAAGAGCTGCAAGGCATCTGTCGACCTCAGAACTTCTATTTTTGTGACATAAGTTACAGATGCTCAAGGGCTTCAAGGTTCAGTGTTCACTTAACATTAATAGAGGTTAGGTACGTTCCTTTGTTACTTTTATTACGTAAAAAGCATGACGTAATATATAAATGCCGTCATAGTGGATTTTATGAAAAATTGCGTTGCCGAATTCTCAAAAGACCTGGCCGAAATAACCGCGCGCGTAAAATGCCGTGGGGTCGTAAAGTCGAATTTTACGAATTATTATCTTCCGGGAGGCACTTAATACCTTCCACCCTTGGGACGAGGATGGAAATATTCGGATCATCATGAAAAATGACGCAGTAAAATTCTGCCCTCTCTGTGCGATCTATCTTACATCAACATCGCATAGAGCGATTGGCGATTCAATAAAGGGAATCTTTTTCCGAATCTTTTCTTTCCTCATCCGTTTAAATACACTTTTTCTTTTGTTGCAGCTGATTTGTTCCGCTGTGAAAGTGTAATCTTTTTGAATCTTTTCCTCTCTCATCCGTTTGAATATTTTCTCTTTACTAGCTTCTTCAACGGAGACAATGTAAATTAGAGGTAACTAACGCACTCGTGTTCGCTGAATTTAACGGTGAGTTAATTTGAATTTAACTTTGGTCTGACTGCTTTTATTATCTGAATTAGTCTCGATTAGCACCACCTCTTCTCTTATCGTAGACGTGTAGGATAGACGTAGAGAGTTCTCATCAATTAAGAGGGTACGCATCATTGACTTATTTCGAAGTTCAATGTTTTACTGAACATTGCGATTGAACCACTATAGCTAACACGCAGTCAAATGATACAAGACGATAAAAACCTTTTTAAAAGAGTTTCCAGAGAAAATAACGAGTTTGTCTGTATGACAATATAGCTGACATCAGTGTAGTGAGTAGTGGATGTGGAGGAAACGAGGAGAGCGGCGTAATGACCAGGACGTCGGGTCATAACAGCTTCTGTCGCGAGGAAATAAGAAAACTGGCGACTGATGTACGAAATGTTTTGGGGATGGCAATTCTGAAGTAAATGTAGAACTGCATATAGAACCAGGGTTCTAGCTGAAACCGATCAAAGATGGAGGTGTGACAATGCGCCTCTCCTGCCGTTGATTAAGATGATTGCTTCATATGTTAATCAGCCGACATTACCACGACTGATACGCAAGAACTGCTTTACACTGGAATTAGGTGTTACAGTGGTACCTTCCTAGACAATTTTAATTGTTTATTTGTTTTTAGATACAAAGCCACAATCGTTCAGATAGATATCTTTGAAGTTACATACTTGTGTTTAACGTGATTTTTTTTTCAGAAGTGTCATATCCGTCAGTTGTAGTAGGTCCGTGTGGTGTGTATGCAGTTGATTGGATGTCGAGCTCGCGGGGCGGCCGCGTCTGAGCGTCGCGCGGTAATTGCTGTGATCGCCTCATCAGATTGTTCTTGTATATTGTTGCGTAGCTTTGTTTGGGACATGGGAAATTTATGTTTTATACCTTATATATGTTATTTATGATATAATAACTTTATATTTGGTATCATTGGGTAAGCGTTCTCACCTAAGGCTACGATTCTTTTATTATTGAGGAATGGATTGTTGCATTTCAATATTTGAAAATTAAAGTACTTACATAAACAGCAAGCAAAATTTAAGCTTGGAAAGCTTCAGTAAAAGAAAGCTTTAAATGGAATATGGAAGCTTACATAAATCAAAAAGGTATTGACCATTGACTTATTATATTACATTTGAAATCATTAACCTTATCTCGGTTCTTTCAAACAGGCCATTTATTGTAAATACGAAAAATCGAAATTGGTAAGAATAATCGATATATTTCCTCCGGCCGTGAAGATGTCACGAGCGGCATTTTGTAAATTATTTTCATGTTTGTTTTGTGCGTCGATGGTGCGCCAATAAAATACTGTTTGTTCATAGTACGCAGCGGTACCGCCCGGCAGATTGTTTTTACAGGCCCGGGGATATAAACGGCTTTATGGCGAAGGATTTTTGAAAAAAATGCAATCCAGCGGTTCTACAGCTGAGTTAAAATATGATATATACTATGTCTGTTTGTTTGCTCGTCTTCTTCTCCAAACTTCTATCATATCATACTGCCAGGAACATCTGAATAAACGCTTTTTACATTCATAGGGTCTTTTACATCACGTGGGTACCAAGGACACACACATACACGAGTACACAAACGCCTAGACCCAGAACAGAAATCTAAATTCATCATTTAGATATCTGTTTGGCCGGGAATCAAACCCGGTACCCATTGCGCATCAGACCGATGTGGTAAACGTTCCACCATGTCCACCGTCGTATAGACTTGAATGCAATGTTATTTCATAGCAAAAATAGAGATTTACTAAAGAAATATTGGGAGAGGAAATGGGAAAAGTTCATTCACCTCTAAGGAAGACAAATGTCTGGCAGTGGACAGTTAAGGGCGGATGGATACATTTAGAGAGCACCTATTGAAGTTAACCGCCATTTATAATCTCTGACAAATACGAATACATATTTCAGTCGCCG
>DWPV01005318.1:0-12569 GCA_018251915.1 Urbanus proteus proteus
AAGTATTGCATTTGAAGTAAGTTATTATACAGTTGTATAATCGGTGATTGTTTACACACACACCCACACACACATTTGCTCATAAACCGCATGTACGCACGTAATATCGTAGGATTAATTTTTAAGATATTCTACTTTTTTGTATATACTCGTATTGGTACAAGATACTGATACAATATACTGTTTGCAGATATATCTTAAATAAACATACATTTGCTTCTAAATAAAAGTAGTTCGTCACCAAATATGTAGTTTGCAATCAACGCCGCTTACATTTGCGACAGAAGACTCTGAAATTGTCAGATATGTGGAGCTACAGGTGAATTAATTAAATTCAAGATTATGCATGTAATCCCGCTGAGTTTTATATTTAACTGTCAAACCGAAAATATTTCAGTGTATTTACATTTATACATTTTTATAGTTAAAAGTTGCAATAAAGGGTAGCTTAGGTATCTGATAGAAAGTAATAACGGTCTATGAAATATTGCAGCGTTAAGGCTCCAAAGTCCTGTAAAAATGTAGAAGTTTCTAATATTAATCATTTTTATCTTTACTACGTATAAAACAAAGTCGCTCTCCGCTGTCTATCAGTTTAGCCATCTTACTAGCTAGGTTGCTAGGTAGCTTAGGTTGCGGCGACTAGATAGGTAAACCGTGGGCACCAGCTAGTATTAGAATAAACGACAAACAGATGGAAATATCTACATGGTTCAAAGGATTATATTTGACAGTCTACTTTAAAAATAGATTTATTAATTTGGTTTCATGAAATCACTACTGATTCGATATTAGCGTAAATCTGTCGTCTACATTTGAACCACATTTAATTTAACGAGTTTAAATATCTATCTGGGGAATTTTAGATACAGCCATTAAGTTTTACGATACGGGAGTGTTATGAAACCTTTTTCTGTGAATCGTGAGTATATATTTTATTCTAATAGCACTGAATAATTGTATTACGGTACTTACAATTATTGAATGCGATCCGAGTCTTTTAATAAAAGTTCCTACTTACTCTTCTAATGTATTTCTTAAAGTTATTATACTGTCATTCATTGATACTCTTCTTTCATTATTCGAGTTACATTTTCTTTTGGCTGCAATTTGTTACTTATACAGGTAATAGGTAACAAATTCCACTACTGGATCTTCGTATTTAAAGGAGATTTGGTCCTTGCTCTGGAGATTTGTAGGCACTTACCGGATAATAGCAGAGTGAATTTAAATTAAAGAAGTTTTATTGTCATTTATTTCAGCTATTTCTTTTATTGTTTGTTTGTTTTATGTATTCTTTTCATTCAGAAAATGGTGGTGCCTCCACGAACGCAGCAGAGATGAAGGGGTGGTGCTGGGAGGTGCTAAAGAGCTGTCAAGCTACGTCTTTACCCTGGACGAGCAATGTCGGACGGAGTTTGGTGAAGGGTAAGTACACAGACAAAGTAGGTACTTAATTATTTCCAGCTTTAAAAATCTTGGAACTGAATTTTACATCAAATAACAGCAGCCGATTGAGCTGAAATTCCACATATACATGTTTAATGTGTCAGCAATATTAGTATTGAAACTTTCCACCAAACACGATTAGTAAAAGTATGTAAATACTATTAATATTTTAAACAGTTTAGTAATGGAAATGTAAAATATACCTATATCAAAATAGTTATAAACTTCTTCCGGAGAAACCAACGTGTTTTCGCGCTATTTATTTTTACGGAACTATTTAAAAATATTATTTAAAAACATATTTAAAAAACTTGCATACAACGCATTTATTTTTAGTATCTCAAACTAATAAAAAAGAAAAAATACTTCAACAGACATGTATATGTGTATATAATTTTCGAAAATTATTAAATGTTATTGCTGTAGACCTAATAATGATCACCTGCGATAAAACGTTGCATATAATACACAGTAATGACGCTTAAATGAGGTTTTTTTAAATGGTTTCAATACTTTTTTGAATTTGTATAAAATATAATCTTTACAACATTATAATGTTCAATCTTTAATCAACAATACCAACACTGATGATATAAACCAAATGACCTACGTACGCCACAAATGATCATAATTATATCCAGTATCCACGTTTTTAAATTATGTAATTCCCGTATAACTCTGTATAATTCATTTACATGCGTAATATTATTAGTGCTAATGGCAAAAAATAAAACTGGGGTAAAGATATAAATGATTGTATTTACGTTAATTTGGCAAAACGCCAACGTTGGAAGTCTCCTCTTATACACAAACCGGCTTCTTACGAGAAGAAAGCTAAAATCATGAGTAATCTAGAAAGAACTTTACCTCCATAATTTTTATTCATGTAAGGTGGCGCTCGACTTCCATGTAATTATGCGCCTTGAAGTATTTATAATATTTATTCATGCTTCCTTAGTATGCAAATTCGCTGGCATTCCAGACTAAGTAGTGTGGAGTACACACTTCACTCGTAAATTTTATTCTCATTAAACTATAATATTTCGTAAGAAACGTGTTTAACTGACGTAGGCAACATGGCGCAAAACATTATAATGACTATCACTTTAGTACGCCATTTCGTTCAAATTTCAGAATAAGAGAGTACTAATCTTATGCCTCATGCGTAAGCCTGGTTTAGCGGTGTATTCGATAAGGGTCCCTTAATTTTCGAAATATTTTCATTTCCTAATACTTTTTACAAATTATTTGAATACTTTGTGTAATGTACAATGGCTAACAATAAGCGAAGTCGCATCATATTCGTCCAATAATTTATACGTCATGCATGAACTTTACAATTCTTGAGTAAAATAAATTACAATTCCTTAGCATTTATTTTTCTCCTTCTATCTCAAGACTTTAAATAATAAATACGATGTATAAACACGTCGTAAATAAAGTGTGGCGTCGCGACGCACGACGCTTTTAATGTCCAATCGTACCATGAAGCATTCACATTTCCTCAGTACGCACTTCCGGTCGTAAAATTAGATACGTGTGAAAAATCTGCAATTTCTTTCAACGTTTCTCACTTTACAGTAATGATTACACTCGTCCTCCTTAAACTCAAAATATACGAATACCATACCGGTCTGGCGCGCGTTGTGTCCTGGATTCAATGCCCGGTGAGACAGATTTCGGAATGATGAATTTAGATTTCTGTTCTTAGTCTGGGATTGTGCATTCGTCTTTGTGTGTCAATGGCACTCACGACATAGTAGAAAATCCTACTGTGTTGCATACAGACACTCAATTCTAATTATTTGTATAGATAAAGATGCACATTTCAAGGTGCTATATTTGACTAAAGCATCTGCGACTTAGTGTGAAGTTAATGGTCACTCGCCCCAGTATTTATGAATACTTCATTAATATGTACATTTCATATCAAATTATATTTTACTTTTCATATCAGTGAACAATATTCTTACTATTAAATTACTAGTTTTATGCCATGACTTCGTATGCGTAGGTACACATAATGTAACTAATGCAAATTCTATTTAACATCTTTTTACTCCCTCAGGAGTATACCTTTTTTCTTTTATACCAAAAAATCCTTTCTTCAATTTAAATCATAAAATTAACATGTTGTCTAAGCATGGTTCTAGCTCCAGTATGTTAGGCTCTGTGATGATTTGTTAGTCAGTGATTGAGTGAACAATCTGTCGCTTTACCTACTTCTTTTATATAGATAACTATATAAAAGAAGTAGGTAAATGCTTTGCATATGAATGTCTTGATGCACGAGGCATGTCAACGATGGTAATGAACCGGCGCCAAGAAATATTAAATCTCATTTCCTTAGTGAATGTTTCCTATCGCGTAGAAATATTTCATATGAGTAATCCTGTTCCATATGCATCATGTAAGGGAAGAAGTATGTATATATGTATACGTGTAGGTGCATGTACTCAGAATCTATTTCACATTGAAAACTTCTCGCCTTCACTCGAATATGACTGCTTTACATTTTCCATCGAAAATTGAATTTCCATTTTCGCAAATCTCTGTTTCATGGTTGATATACCTAGTAACGATGACATGACAGTCGGAGTGAGTGTTCAAATTACGAACTAATTAACTCACAAATTGTCATGTTAAACACTGTTAGGAATAGGCCTCCTATCAAAGTTAGAAGGGATATTCAAATACGCACTTTACGTGCCGTTTTGTACTCATTAAGGTACATTTTTAATTAAGTACTGTAGATATCCATTTCAGTGCTAGGAAGACAGCCTATGATAGTACTTATAACTGCTTCTCTAATATGAGCGCGATATAAACTTTAAGGTGACGAAAGGAGAGCCTTCAATAGGTACCACAAGATCTTGGAAGATTACTACTTACAAGTTATAAACGAACGCAGCTTCATCCTCTTAGAGCGTCGCTCTTTTTTAAGCTCAGCTCCGAAGAGACGTTAATAGGCCCCGCACTTGGCGATTACGGTATGCAGTCCCATATTTCGTCGTTATTCCAGGGTCACTGGCTAGATGGTTCGGGCTCTCATACTTAGCCCCTGTAACTCCAAGAATGCACTTTGAGTATCCTCCTAAGACAGGCAGGATCTACCGTAGCTTTAACTCAATGTCAAGCTACATGACAAACGTTAAGTTAGCACTCATTGAACTCCAATCAAGCTCAATACTTTGTTCGTTTGTATACATAAGCCGAGGGGCGATGCGCGCTTCGCAAACAGTAATTGAACTCTACTCACACAGTGGTCGATGGCTGCGACGGGCAAATGACAGCTTAACCGCCGTTTTGTGGTAGTGCAGTGGCGCTTGTAATTGAACCTCTATGTACTTTGTATCATACTAATGATTGTTTGCACACCTATAAGGTTATATACAATCTGAGATACTACCAGATATTTACATACATGGTATACCTACTGCTGTGCTACCATATGTACTGGTGGATCCAGGTTAAAGGGCTTAATGCTCCATCCCTCAATTTAAATCCATATATTTAAGTTCATTCGTTTGTTTTTCAAAAACGAGGTAAAAGTTTTCTTCCACATCTTTAGATGTCTTTAGTCTTTTAAGACTGCACACTCCTTATCGGAAGACGTTTTTTCGTTATGCATTATTTAATCCTACCTTTGGCTGGTAAGCCTTGCGAAAAACAAGCCTAAGGTCTGCCAGCTTAGGGTAGAATACATAGAATCATTTTCTGGTTTGACGTCTTGTAAACAATTATATGTTACGCAATACCAAACCCCGTTAGCCCTTAGACGGATGATCGCCAGTGATATGTCTCAAAGTAATATTATAATTGCAAAAGTTTACGATATTGTTCACATAGATACATTATTCACAATCATCTTGATTGATATTAGTGTATAATACACGTATGTACATGTCTCGTAAGTCTCGTAACCCTTAGGTATACTATGCACTTCCAATTTTATGACATGCAAGGAATAAAAAAATGAGGTGTTTGTCATTACAATAAATGGTTGTACAGCCATCTATCTTCGTACATTCATCAATTAGATACTTCCAATACTCTCCTCGAAATTGGTTTGAGTACAGTTGGTCGATGGGCAGACGAAATAATCCGTTTATCCGCAACATCCGATTTACGTACCAAACTCTAAAAATACTGGGCCATCAAAAAAACTTTGACCAAACTCTTTGCGAAATATGTCTCTGTCAATAAAACCCGGAATATCGCAGTATACTGACATTGGGGACAGTGGGGGAATTTTTCCGATAACTCGCTTACGTTAATCCAATTCGAGCGAAATGCGCAACGCGACAGCTGAGAGAATAATTACTTCCCACATATAGAAGTTATGATTTATACAAAACGGATATACGGTAAATACACAACGGATACATAGTGTACCATCCATATAGAAGGTATCCTAAGTCTTAGTCCAATTATCAAGTCAAAGACGATTGTCATATTCGTGGAATTAGACATAAAACATATAATTTGTGTCGTATTCAGAACAATAATCATACCAAATTTACCTGCCTTCATCAAACCATTTATGTCCCACAACTCGATTTTGATGAGAGGGATTTAGACCATAAACTCTTAAACTGACCAAAATTTACCATTTGTCACTCCCTTCAGAACAGTACTTTTGAAAAACTCTGAAGTGAGTAGATTTCCTTAAGATGTTCTTTGTTGGTGAATTATGTAAAACTTACCACTACTTTATCATTTTTAACTTCGAAAAATCTGTGGTACATGCTTGAGATTCGAACTTACAAACCCAAAAGTAGATCCCTCCAAAAGACTAGGCTATCACTGCTTGAGAAACCATATGATTTAACTCATTTAATTTAACTAGATAATAGTCACGGTAAAGTAATAACATTTATTAAATTGATTCCATTTTATTTCGCATAAGACCTTTTAACTATCATTACTTAAAACATTTATTTAGCGCCCCCAACCATTTGAACACAATTAAGTGTTCGGTACAAAATGTAAGCTCTGACACCTTTCTCAACCTTTGAAAAGACACTTTTAATGGCGCAATTTAGTCGACTTCGCATTTATACCTCTTACCGAGTTTCTTTTATCTCTGTTCAATCGGACTGCAAACGGAAAATTATGACCAAGCGATTTCATAGAAATACTATCATTATTTATTATTATTATTTAAGTGTCTACACTATCAAAGATATTAACTATAGACTACATGGTACTAAGAGAGGCAAAGTGTCATCAAGGTGTAGTTCTACGTGGGGTCGGTGTTGAACAGCATCAGCTTCTCTTTCCGTGAATGCCGTGAGAGGTAAGCAAGGAACAAAAATCAGGAGATGCGCAGCAGCGTCTTCCTATGCACCATCAACACAAATTGTGGTCATTAACACGTATTCCATGTGCAATGATGGTTGCAAATACCCCCATTAAGGGAGGTCCCGCAGTGAACTTAATAGATGAAGGCTGATCGATGAAACAGCTGACACGCGAAAGCATGAAATACCTCACTTTGTATTCAATATTACGCACTTAAATAATTTTCTTGTTTGCATGCTCTGGAATAATATTGACAGAACCATAAATAAACATTTTTCTTTTCATGATTCCTTGGCGCCAGATAATGTATTTAAAATAATATTTACACATTCCTACTATATAGTAAATGACGTAACTAAAAGCTTTTCAAACATTTTTAACGTAAATTTCTTCATCTTTCACATTACAATACAAAAAAAATGATAACTTCGAGTAATTTGTATGTAATACATACGTTTTAATGAATAATGTGCGTTGGTTTTGGTATTTGTTTTTAATTATTCCTAGTCATTGCTAGACTTTACAGAATACTCGACGAATTATTAAATTCATCCAAAATTTTACGTAATCACCAGGAGCCAGGCCTCTCGGCCTTATTTGTACTTACAAGTTGCCTAACCATCCATTACAATGTAACTATGAGGTAATCTCTATTACTGTCATAGAATAATGGCTGTCGATTGAGGACCATACGTATCTACACCTATATTCGGAAGACATTGATCGTGTCGTAACTACATGAGTCACGGGAATTTGGGTCGAGTTACATTTGCGACTACATGGCCCTAATTATCGAGAACAAAGGATGTAGTTTATTGTCTTATAAAGATCGCTTGAGAATTTTATTTGGCGGTTTTATTAAGTAATAAATATAGCTTTAATAGCGCCTTCATTGGCAAGTTTCGTACACATTTAAGGACAAATGGGCCAACATTCCTAACTGATTAATAGCTGACTCTTCGATAAATCACTGAGCAATTTAAATAGCGTACTTAAATCAAGATTCTGGTTACTTTTTTGGTAGAAGCACTTGTTTTGCGCCTAGTACGTTTTGTATTGTTCTGAGCATTACTTAAGAAATTGCGATTAAATAAGATAAGACTTTAAAATAC
This sequence comes from Urbanus proteus proteus, assembly GCA_018251915.1. Classification (NCBI taxonomy): domain Eukaryota; kingdom Metazoa; phylum Arthropoda; class Insecta; order Lepidoptera; family Hesperiidae; genus Urbanus; species Urbanus proteus. Next base: position 7,866 of record DWPV01005318.1, read on the forward strand.
ATTTATAGTATGCGTGACATAAGTCCGTTCTAAACGCCGTGCATAATGGGCAACTTAGGTCACTAGGATCGTAATGTACCATTAGTGCATAGCAAATATTTCAACATTAAATTATTACAAAAATCAATATCATGACGACATTAATGACAAAACTAGCTGAACAGAAATCGATTGATGATCACTCCGAATCAATTGATTCATTATCGCTTGATGGGGCCTATCCATTAAACATACTAAGTAACGACCAACGGCTGATCTCATTTCTGTTTCTGGCTGTGATATCGATCGATAGCGATGTTAAGTATGTTCGTAGAAGATACTCGTACATTAGTGTTGATACTTATTAAATTATTGGTTAAAGTTTTTTTGTAAGTAGGTATTTACTATCACCTTGATAGTTTCATTAAATGCTGCTTCTTCTTGAACTTGCAATTTAATACAGTCTACCTGATAGTAAGTGGCTATTACCGCCTGGATATCTATCTATAGGGACATCTGTCCATATCAACTTCAGATAAAATTAGAGTTGTACCTGAGGTCGGTTTCAGACGCATTACTTCACCTGAGAACTAAGTTGAAAGGTCTATAAAAACTATGTATCCTTTATCACAACTATACACTTGCATTATTAGCAATAACATATTAAATTAAGGTATTTATTCCACAGGTTTTCAGTATGCAAGTCTGTAAAGGTGAAGTCTGCTTGTTCTCGGCTGTGGTGTGCGCACAAGAGCATCATGCCTCACGTTTGCCGATCGAAGCGTGCTCCACCTCTCGAGGGCACTCCTTGTGGAGTCAATCATGTAAGTATCAGAAGAAAAAAATATGAATTTTTGAAATAAATGATTAATACATCGTATAAAACGGTCCCACGAAACTTTTTTGGAATTTGTTAATATACATAGTAGCTATAAAAGTACATGAATTAAAGAATAGCTATCCAACTAATTATGGTTAAATACATAAACTGAAACCATACTTCCTTCAAGCTCTTGCTGTAGAAGAACTACGTTGCAAGACGGATTTTTACATTTTATGTTTTTGATAGGATATTTCTTTCTAAAATACTCATTACAATTTAAACTCCTAAAATACCAACAAATGTATAAAACAATTAACTTGGTTGCTTACTTGCAAAATATCAATTATGGAAGAAGAACGTTTAAAAAACATTCCACCAAAATGCTTTCAACCATTTGGTTATAATTTGGTTTAATAGCGAACGAAATGTTTCATTGCGAAGTACTGGACCGTTAATTAAACGGCAAGTTTTCATTCCGGAGATTTTGATGATAAAACATCGGTCTTTAAAATTTTTCATGCAATCCCACAAAACCCTTTCACAAGCTTTATTTCTGTTGATTTACGCGAGACTCGTCGCTAATAAATTCTGCCACTTAGGCGCCGTCACGCAACCACAAAACGAACCGTAAAAGTTATTTTTCACGGTTACACGTTCTTCACATCAGTTTTATATGTTTACTGCGTATTTGAAACAACCTTGACTCCATACGTTTGCCGTGTCCCTGTTTCTTGACCTTCCACTACCATCTGCTGCAATTAGGTCGCTGTCCAGACCTGCTTACCGCGTGAAGATTTCAACACATCTTACCCACTTTTATCATAATAATATCAAGAAGTTTACTGCATTGTCTGTTTATTGTTGTCGAAGTTGTATATAATCAGCCTTTCAAAAACTACACTTCACGCTTCAGATTTCCTCCATTTTTGGCAAATGTCCTACAAAAGCAATGTATGTATATTGTGAGGTCATGAATACGAGTAGGTATAGTAACAACATGAAGTTATTTTTATATATTCACCAAAGTTTATTCCTATTGTTTGTACGATACATTCCCGGTACCAAGTGTGTCATCAATGCCCACGTGCAATTTATAATAACAAAAGTTGTTATAATAACATGTTATCGTCAACATCGGCTATATTTTGGGGAATAGTTTATTTATGAATCTGAACCAGAAACTTCCTGATGTTTGTTCCTGCGCGCTCCTCATTCCAAGTTACACGAGCGTTCATTTGTTTTTTGATTGATTTTCTGTCCAACGATGAATATGAATAGATTTTGAAGATACAATTTATACTGTTTCGCTTTTATCAATTTCGGTATGGCAATTGGGTCTATTCTACTTCGATCATCCTGATGATATCATCTAGGTCCTGAATGATCAAATTCCACTTACTTTCCAAAAAATATTTTTTATGTATCATTTGATATGCACAGTTTTGAAATATATGTTCATACCCTTTTGATAATATAATCAATAAGCATTTATGAGAAACTTTATTGAAATGAATTGAAATTAAGTAAATTATTAAAACGTAAAATTTGGATGGTTTTATAATGAAGCAGTATTTTTGGTTACTGAGGTTGGTTAATGAGTTTATCATTATAATTTATAAAATGTTTTAGAACTATATAGACGCTCTTAAAAGATTAATGTATCTTATATTGCGACAAGAGAGGAAAAGCTCTTTCATGTTATAGAACCTAAAGCTTACTATTTTTCTTAGCGCAAGTAGTGTATAGAAAGGCAGTTAGGTCCAAATTAACAACGTATTTTACTTGCCTCTTTCAAGCGGGGATTTAGCGTCTAAAAATAGTGTACTATTTTGCTCCTTTAAGAAAGCCTTGAAGCACAATAAAGAGGCTTAAGGACCGCTACGCAGCTAGTCTGGTACTGAAAAGACTAAGTACTTATTTATTGTTTAGAAAATGGAGTTACAAAACTTAAGCTCAGGCTTGGTACGTCCAAAATACTTACACGTTACCATGTGTTTATGTTAATTCCTAATGAAAAGTTGGTCGGTTGAATCCAGGTGCCTAATTTAACGTTTTGCTGGCACATTTTGATAAATACAGTATTATTACGGAATCAAACGATTTTTCGTGCAGACAGCGTTGAAATGTAACGATGTAATGATATGGGATGAAATTGCGCCTTCCGGTTATTTTTACCAGTAAATAAAATTACTTAATCGCTTTACAAAAAAAAATCATCAGTACCCAATTACTGTTCTTCTAATTTAAATTACTGTTTCGGTACTAGGTATAAAAAGATCTTATATTGAGAAGAAATGTCATAGCCCAACATGTAAAACTGTGTCTGAGACATGATTGTGTACATTTTTAACCGACTTCCCAAAGGAAAGAGGTTATCTATTCGTCGTGTATATATATATATATATATATTTTTCTATGTTTAACCATCGAGTTTTTCGCGACGGCGCGACCGATCGACTTGATTCAAACGCCATCACATGTGGCCTGTTTCAACTTAGGTCCCATTTAATGGAAATTGGAAAATTTTCACAAGTTTTCCCGGAAAATGAGAAAAACATGCTTTTTTAAAATGTTGAATTACTCGAGTACTACTTAACCGATTTCAATTTTCTTTTTTTTATTTGATAGTGTATTTCATCCCGAAACTTTCATTCCTGGACATACATATGATCCGACTGTTGGTACTTTAGTTATGGGGGGAAAATCATCATCATTACCCTTGGATTTTGAATAGTTGAAGATAAATCTGTATCCGCCCACCCGATTCTTTTGAAACTTAAAAGGTACATTGAATATCTTAGATGACATAGTATGATGAAAATTTGACCTTGAACTCCTCGACCCTGATGATGCAGGAGTGGTGCTAGCCTAAATCAAAAGGCATGGTCACTTGGTTTCTAGCTATACATAATGAGATTACTAAGCGAAGATATAGGATGAAAATTTTGACCTTGAACTCCTCGATCCTGATGATGCAGGGTAACTTCCAGCCTAAACCATAGAAGCTGGCTAATTGATCCTTACGGATTTATGTTAAGCTTGCTAAGCAAAGACATACGATGGAAAATGTGATCTCCAGCTCCTCGATCCTGATGATGCAGGGGTACTTACAGCCTAGACCATAGGAGTTGCCCAATTGGTGCTTATGGATTTATGTTAAGATTGCTAAGCAAAGACATACAATGAATAATTTGACCTCCAGCTCCTCGACCCTGATGATGCAGGGGTACTTCCAACCTAAGCCATAAGAGTTGGTCAATTGATGCTTACGGATTTATGTTAAGAATGCTAAGCAAAGACATATGATGAAAATTTGACCTTTAGCTCCTCGGCCCTGATCATGCAGGGGTACTTCCAGTCTAAACCATGGGAGTTGGCTATTCTGTGCTTATGGATTTATCTTAAGATTGATAAGCAGAGACATAGCATGAAAAGTTTGACCTTGAACTTCGCGACCTTGAAGATGCACAATACATGTACTTTTAACCTAAACTGTAGGGGTTAGGAATTTGGTGCTTGCGTGTTAGGGTCTTAGGCAAAGGCTTTTGACCTTGAAACAATTTTGACCTTGAAATACACGAAGGCAGTGGGGAGTTACGTTAAGTGTAGAATTAGGTTTAAGTTTACAATTATGGCGTATTTCACTTAGGATCGGTTAGGTTAGGTTAGTGCATATAAGAAACGATGAAAAACTAAGCGAGCAGGGCGCGGCAGCACTCTACGAGCGGGTACGTCCAATTCATAGATCAACACCAAAAAGGGTGAATTTTTTAAGTAATATTTAACTACCTTGGATTTAAAGCAAGTAGTATTTCATAAAAATACTTCATTAGCGTTTATGTTTGTGTAGAAAAGAGGGAATGGAGAATAACGTTTAAGTTTAGAATTAGGTTTATGTTTAC
>DWPV01005319.1:0-12569 GCA_018251915.1 Urbanus proteus proteus
ACCGCCACCCAATAACATTTGTTATTAATCCCAGTTTTTTTTATAACATGTGAGTAGCAAACGAGCATGCAGCCCACGTGATGGTAAGTGGCAATTGCCGCGCATGCGCATCTGTAATCAACCCCAGATATGATCACGGTCATACCTGGGGTTGACCACAGATGCGTCGCTACCCTTGAGGACTGAGATGGAACGCCTCTGTTAAATCTGTCTCCCTGACCACACCTTTCAAGCCAGTACACAGCAATGCTTAACACTGCCGTTATAAGGCAGAAATAGGTGTAGCGGAGGTGTCGCCGGAGTCGAACTACATGAGGATCTACCACCTTCAATCTTATCTGATAGAATTGATGAAAATCTAGGGCTAAAACCACAATAATACTCGTATGTTGCAAAAAGTGTCTTTATTTTATTTAATCACTTGTTTCTACCTACTGCTTTGCTCGCGCTATTTTGTACATTTGTACACACAGGTAGTTACAATTGTGTGCTTCAAGTATAACACAACTTAATGTAAATGCTATTCATTCATATCAAGAGGACGTAGGTGTAAAAATAGGTTGTAGGTATAAAAGATATTTTTATATCCCTTCGTCTTTATCCCTATGTCCGTTTCCGGACCCCTCGCAATGTGTGTGTAAAATTTCATATCGGTCGGTTGAGTAGTTAAAGCGTGAAAGCGTTACAAACGAACGAACATTCACATCTATACAAATAAATAAAATTGAAGTGCCTGTTGGTGATTTCAAAATATATTTATTTACTCAATGCATATGAAAGTTTTTTGAAAATTTTTTGTCTGTCTGTCTGTCTGTCTGTTTGGCTGAGCTAATCTTCTAAACGGCTGGACGGATTTGGACGGGACTTTCACTGGAGGATAGCTGTAGGTATAAGGCGTAACATAGGCTACTCTAATTTTTAAAAAATCCATTAGCGCGCGCTCCATGCGCATGCGCGCGCCGTAGCGGGAGAGCGGGATGCCATTTATGTTCAAATATGTATTCGTTTTTACTTTTTAAACGCGGGTGAAACCGCGGGGTTCAGCTAGTTTATAATATTTAGGATAGCATTAATGGCGCTACTATCTTTTTACTATTTATTTTAAATTTAATGAGCTTTCCGGAGAGAGCTAACTAAACTGGCCCAAATAGCAATCAGCGCCCGGCCGTGAAAAACTTAGCTCTAAGTTGGTTACATGCAAATCCTTCCATAAATTGGACGCGGCGACGGATTCGGCGCATTAATTTGTGGTAAATCGTGTGGAAAATGGAAATTTTGTGCAGCCTCTGGCATCGGGAAATACCAACTTATATCCAAGTCCACCAAACGAATATTTAGCTTACATCACGCAAAAATAACCTTTATTACGTGGGCTTAAGAGCATGGTAAAAATGGTAAAGAGTTACTGGCCCGCAATATTATTTGTAAATTGGATAGCGTCAGACGTGATGGAAATATTTGGTATATATTTAAGTAGCCTTCCTTTCCAAACACGTGTTATTGGATAAACTAAGAAATTGTCCGACTTGGCTACTAAAGAGTCAAGAACACGGGAAAATTCGGACAATTCCAATAATTATCATATTATTTTGCTATGATAACAACTAAATTCTTTTAAGACTTTTGCATCATTCATTTTACTGTGATCTTATACGACTCTTAAAATATTACCATGTCAATCGCGCTGCTCCAATACTTCAATTTTTTTTATATCTTAGACAGGTCAAAAACGATTGATGAACTATTTGCATGTTATTGAAGTAGTTGTTAAACGATTTGCCAATATATGCCACATTGGTAGCTTTTAAGTTATTAAAATTAAATTAATTATTTAAAAAAACCTCGATCAATAAATGTGTACAGAACAAAAAAAATATACATTTTGGACAATTAAATTTCACAACAATAATAATATTTTTATCTATGCGTCATGGTCTTGGAGATCCGCTAAGTTTATAGCAAATTAATATTAATAGTAGCACTAGTAGCAGCAGTGTTGCATACTATATTAGAAGTAGTAGAAGTAGTTGATTGATTTTGGCTCTACAGCTCAACAGATAGATACACAGATACACTCATCAAACTTATAACCCCACTTATAATATATTGGCGACCCCCGTGGCGGAGCGGTTACCATATCGGTCTGACGCGTTGTGGGTCCCGGGTTCGATTCCCGGCTAGACAGATATCTGTATGATGAGTTTATATTTCTGTTCTGGGTCTGGGTGTTTGTGTATTCGTCATTGTGTGTTTATGGCACCCACAGGAGAAAGTCCTATTGTGGGGCTATGTGTGTAGAAAGCGTCTTTTATTAACATTAGACAGAAACGTTTTTAAGTCAGTTTAAGTACTAAATTATGTTACCTAACGCATATTACGCAAGAGTTGACATGGACGCATGGAAAATCTAGATTAACGTGTTATTAGCCAATCTGCAGGTACTTACGATTGTACTGTGTATAAAAGGGAAAATTATTTGTATCTCAGTACTAAATCTTCATCTGATTTATGAGACGTGATGAGACTGGACCAACTGTGTTTGTTTGTTTGCTAAATACATTTGTTAAAGCCTAGTTATTAATACAACGAGGATAAGGGTCTTGAAGAAGAACTTGAAGGTGGTAGAACTCTATGTAGTTCGACTCCGGCGGCACCACCGCTATACCTATTTCTGTCTTATAATAGCAGTGTTAAGCACTGCTGTGTTCTGGTCTGAAGGGTGTGGTCAGGGAGACATACTTATCCGAGGCCTCAGGGGCCTCAGGGGTAGCAACGTATTGGTGATCAACCTTAGGTAGGTATCTTGATCTTATCTGGAGTTGATAACAGATGTCCATGGGAGGCAGTGGTCACTTACCATCAGGTGGACTGCATGCTCGTTTGCTACTTCGATCACATAAAAAAGGAGATTCCGCAAATGGACCTCATATTAGTATGATACGAATTGTGGTTAAAAATCTTCTTACCTCATTACATGCGTTTTATGTTTACCAACTGACAATATCTATACAAATAAATAAAATTGAAGTGTCTGTTTGTGATTTCAAAATATTTTTTTTACTCAATGCATATAAGATTACACGATACTTATAACGAAAATGCAATTAAAAAAAATTACTGTCTGTATGGCTGAGGTAATCTTCTAAACGGCTGAACCGATTTTAACGGGACTTTCACTTGAAGATAGCTAAAAGTCTAACGCGTAACATAGGCTACGTTAAATTTAAAAAAAATCATTGGCGCGCGTTAAATAAATAGATCTTATAAGAACTTTTTTGAAGATAAAAATAGGCAGCAATAGGTGTGGTGGTGCCGCACTCACCACAAAGAGTTCCTTCGTTACGCGCTGCTGCTCTATTTACGATACAGTTGCGTGTTTTTGAATACGAGCGTATGTATGACACGGCTCATGAATTGGAGGTTTGAAATTTTGAAGGTTTTTATATACTTAGTTTTATATTGAACGATTTGATGCTCTTGATGGATTCATTTTTGATGATTGTTTAGAGAAATTTTATTGAATACAAGAAAAATAACTGAGTCGTATGGTTTATTTATAAATTTATTCTGAATTATATTACTAAAATTCAATATATTTTATATGCAAGTAGACACAGTAACTGTCGCGAGGAAACCTTTTTTATGTTTGAACCTAGCAATAAGGCAGATGGACTACCTGATGGAAACCACCATACATTAGAGATTTGCATAAAAGACCTCGTAACATTGCGGTCTATTAATGCGTAATGGATTATAGTCTAAAAATAATATTATACGGAAATCTATATTATCTATATACGTCTTAATACCGTATTATAATTGGAGTCCCATATCCAGTTGGTCAATAATGACTTGATAAAAAAAATAAGATTTTTTTAAAAATGACCACTAGGGTCAAGGCTTCCTAGTTGAAGGTTGTAGAATTCTATGTAGTTTGACTCCGGTGGCACCACCGCCCCACCTATTTCTACCTTATAATAACAGTTTTCAGCACTGCTGTATTCTTGGCTGAGGGGTGTGGTTAGGGAGATATACTTATCCAAGGCGTTCCAGCTCAGTCCTCCGGGGTAGCAACGCATCTGTGGTCAACTTCAGGTAGGACCTTGATCTTATTTGGGGTTGATTACAGATGTCCATGGGCGGCAATTGGCATTTACCATCAGGTGGACATGCTCGTTTGCTACTTCGATCATATAAACAAAAAAATAGTAAGTAATCAGAGACACTTGTAATATGAATGTCTCGCTCTTCGATAGTTTTGTATCTTAATTAGGATTGTACAAGTACTTGATGATGATGATTTTGTTAGTATTTAGTTATCGTACCGTGTAATACCCCAGGAGTCCGTATTGTCCGTCGTGTCCACGCTATTATACGGGATTTATATGCCTCTAATGGCCCCATTGGTTACTACGCTTTGAATAGCCTGCTAAGGGCTCGGATACAATTGCTATGATTGTTTCTAATGAAGGCACAGAGATATGTTACTACGTTCGTGGAAAGACTTCCTGTCGGAGGTTCAGATAAGTGGTGAACTAGTATATGTATTGATTGTTTTGTGGACTAACACTTAAAACTTTTAAAACATGTAAGTGTATGTCTTAAGAGGCAAATATAGCTTAAAATATCTTATCTCGAAAGTTATAGTAACTATTATTATAATTTAACAGTTATTCTACGTGAATATTAAAAAATATAATTTTTATATTTTAACAATTATAATAATCTATATATTTATACTTTTATGTAGGTATATACTCATATACTAATAAATAAAATTTAAAAGTCTGTTTATGATTTCAAAATAATATTTTTTACTCAATGCATATAAAAGCATACACGATACCTATACCTAACAAAAATGCAATAAAAAAAATTGTCTATCTTCTGTTGTTTGTTTATATATGTATTCCTTTTTACTTTTTTAACGCGGGTGAAACCGCGGGGATCAGCTAGTATAATTATAAAATATTGCCTGAAGTCTCTATCCACATAGCCTTTCAGAGTAAATTCAAAATTAATTGAGTCATTATAAGAAGCCTTATAAAAAGGTCTCCTGCTATAAATTAATTAAATTATTTTTTCATTAAATTTAGATGTGCGTCTACGAGATACGACAGTTCCGAGTACTGCACTGTTAATAAACAATTAAGCATTAACTTTCTCTGAAATTAATTTAAAATGAGTTGTCAAAGTACGTTGCGATTATTTTACGATAACCCCCGAGCGATATTTATTCAATTACAAGTTTTCTCTTTATGCACTTGTTGGATAGTGGACGAGAAACGATTAATGTATTAATTGTGGCAATTTTGTAATTTTTGATTTTTTTTATTCGAACACGCAAAGATAGCCGAAAGTTTACAGTTTACAGTTTATAACCGAGTGTTAAACATAAGATTAGTATTTATTTATTTATTATTGATGGTATTTATATCCTTTAATTTATTTTAACTCAATAACGTACTACATGGATTTGCAAAAACCGCGAATGTATTGCTTTCTCGTGACCCGGCACTGAACGTCCAGAGGAACGCCGCGGAGTTTTAGTCGGTAAGAGTCCGATATATCCCTTCTGATCCCCTGGGTCACATGATCCCTGAGGATTTCTCTGCGAAAAGAAAAAAAGGAGGTGTATCTCTACCTAAACGCTTAATTTAAAAATCGAGTAAATACATGTTTCTGTTTCTTTGACAAAAATAAACATTTGATATATCTAGAAATTCGTTCGGACTTACTCAAGATACTCGCATGCCGTGAGACAAATCACTGCACAATAATACGATTTTAATTTCCGAATAATTAAAGCTAAAGTTCGGGAATTTAATGCGCATCAATTTTTGACGACACTTTTGTAGGGATAATAGCCTTTAGCTCCATCTGTGAGAAGGGCTAAAACCCTTTGAAGAAACTCGAGATAGCGTCTGAAAATTTCGCCGGTGGTCTCAAGTGGCTGATTTGTGATATAATTTAATGAAATTACCACTATAAATACTGTTACTGACTTCTGTTGAAGTTTTTCAGAGTTCCAAAATAAGGAATTATTTTTTTAAGAAATCTTTTAATAGTGGGTAGAGACATGCTGTAGGTATTCTTCACTCGTAGTTCCACAGTGGGATTTTCTCCTGTGCGTGGGTGCCATGGACACACACGAATACAAAACACCCAGAACCAGAACAGAAATCTAAATTCATCATTTGGATGTCTGTCTGGCCGGTAATCGAACCCGGGACCCATTGCGCGTCAGACGCCACGCGAGTCGTCAAACAATATACATATTGAAATATAAAAACATTATATTACTACAAGAATATAAAGTCTTGTATAAATCTACTCCGTTATGTTCTAAGGGACATTAATTCTTAAGAATAAAATGTTAATATTTCTCTCGGCCTCATAAATATTGTTTAATTGCAACTTACAAGTCAGTAACTGTAATGAAGGTCTACATAAAAATGCGGAATAGTTTAATAGTGATAATGAATAACGTCTTCAATTTAATTAAAATTATTCTTTACCTAATTGATGATCGTTGTAAGTATACCTAGGTGTAAGTACGTATCGCTCATAGAAACTATGTATTCATTTTATTATTGGTAATTTTGTTGGCATCCGTGCAATTTTTCTTCCGATGTGATTGAAATTATATCTAAGATATTCTTGCCACGGGTGTGCAAGATGTGGAATGAACTTCCTCCTGAGGTATTCCCGGAGGGCTATGACATGAGGTTCTTCAAAAAGAACTTCAACTTTGAAGACTTCTCCTTTGAAGCCGGCGATGCATTGGCGACTCCTCTGGTGTTGCATATGTCCATAGGCGGCGATGACTACTTTCCATCAGGTAGTTTCCAGTCTGCCTTATCGTTAGGTATTGTTATGTAATGGTATTGTTTTGTAACCAAATGTTTATTTAAATCGACCAAAATAAAATATGTGTATACTAAAAATAATAATTAGACCAGTAGTTCCCTGTTATAGACGGACAGAATGACAGCCAGTGGAAGATTGGTTGGATTGGATGGGTTTTACTATTTCATTGCAGAACCCTACAAAAACATTTGACATTATAAAATCCTGACAACTTTCATCTTACAGTACAATCCATAAAATAACAACACGGCACAGAAGCCTCACAACACGATCTAACAGGATTGCTTCCAACGTAAGCTCACGAGCTTTGTACCTATCGCCCAAAGCCCCGACTAACAAACTATAACAGCTTAAAGCTTCTCTACCAAGTATCAAATGTTTCGGAAACTGATCTTTGATGCAGTTTTGTGTTGTGGAAGTAGAAATTTAGCGTCAAATTTAATTAACTGAAGTTATTGCCATTCTGTTAATAAAATAGTATCTGATGATGATAAAGTTGAAGTATCTGTTTGTGCTTTCAAAACGTTTTTTCACTCAATGCATATGAAAGTATACACGATACCCATAACGGAAATGCATAATAAAAAAATTGTCTGGCTGTCTGTTTGACTGAGGTAATCCTAGGTAACCTAAACGGCTGGACTGATTTTGACGGGACTTTCACTGGAAGACAGCTGAAGGTTTAAGGCTTAACATAGGCTTCTTTAATTTTAGAAAATCGTTAAAAATATTATTATTATATGTCAGTAACATTTTAACATTATCGTTTTTTTATAAAAATCGTTCCTCCACTTTTAGCCTATAACGTGCCCAATGAAATTTATTTCAAACATTTTTTAGTAAAAATTTTGAATCCTAAAATCTCCTAAAGTAAAAATTTTGAAATCAAAGCGGAGTTACAAACAATACGCAATCTCAAACAGAATTGCATCCATTCAACAGAATTTCGCAAAGAGCTTTGTGGCTATCGCTGAAAGCTCCGTGACTAACGGAGTGACAAATACTCGGCTTTAAAAGCTCGTATGGAAATGTGGGACGGGTCTGTTTATAGGGTTACTGACTTTCAGAAATGGGTGTTTGCTCATTTTTATTACTTCTGTTCAAATTGACGGTACGGATATTTTTATTACCTCTATTCAAATTGACAGATAATATTAAATTGGGAATTTCAAACAAACCGAAATTCCTGATTGTGATAGCATTACTAGGCATTCTAAGTTAGTACTCAATGATAGGTCTAGATCTCAACTGTTTACAAACATAATTTTCGAAAAAGTCGTATACCGTTGGTAATGATGTAGGTTTATATGTCAAACTATTTTAAAAAGAATGTTGGACACTATAGATTTCCTACGCTTTTTTGGTTATCGATCATAAGTTATATGCATGTCCAATTTCATTAAAATTTTAATAAAAACTTGCGTGAAACTTTCAAACGTCTATTCTTTCATCTTTTTCCTTATAATATTAGTGAGATAAGCTTCACTATAAAAAGATCAACTTGGGACTACGAATTTTTTTTCGAATTGCCATCGAAATTTCTATATCGGCGCAGACTGGTGGTTTTTTACTATTTTCTTTGCCAGGTTCACTACAATCTCTGAGATACGTAAGCGACTTTTTAGGGGACAGAAAACGCACACCGCGTCACACCTCGTGTTGTTTAGTTTTTGTCAGTGTTTGCTACCATATGCGCTTTAAGATGGATTTAAGTTTGATTGATTGAGAATCAGTTTTAGTTAAACAGAAAATTTAGAAAACGTATGTATCTATTTCATAGCATTTAAGTGCGTTCTTTTTAAATCTAAAGCATAGGTAGCTTTTAGGCAACTTTTAAGCTTTTGCCTTCATTTTCAAACGCATGAAATTTAAAATCTCTAATGAATAAACAGCTCTTGAGCAGTATTTTCCACACTCTAGCTCCAAATCCATCTCATGTTTCACATGTATTTATATTGAAAACTGTTACAAATTGCTTCATCTCTTATGTTACTGCAATTAAAGAATATCGTTACCTATATAGTCATGTTACAAATTGCCCCTCCATAATTATGTCAAGTTCTTTGTAACGAGCGTAAAAACTCCCTAATTACATATTCACATTTACTGATTAAATCATTTGCAACTACCTCATTGCATTTACATACAACAGTGTAAGGGATAAAAACTAGTATATCTGTTAATTAAGCTTGCAAAGGGTTCACGGAATTCAGGTTTCATTGTTTCATCCTTAACTTGGTTCGGTATTTGGTAGGTTTTGACTAGTTTTTTGCACTTAACCTGAGTTTTTACCCATAGCCCCCCAGTAGGACTTTCTCCTGTGTCGTGGGTACTATGGACATACAAATACGAATTCACAAACATCCAGACCCAGAACAGAAATCTGTCTGGTCGGGAATCGAACCCTGGACTTTGCGCGTCAGACCGGTATGGTAACCGCTCAGCCTCAACACTCAAATGCCCGAAAGTTACATTAAAAATGTTCCTTATTCATGAACTTTTCATGAAAAAGTTTATTTTTTCGTTATTAGAAAGGAATCTACGTATCTGGAATATTGTAAACTTCGAGTCCGTCTACTCATTGTTTTCACGATCGGGTAATTATACCTAAGTGTGAACTAACTTCGTGAACTTTTTGGATAATTTCCCGAGTGTGTCCCCGTAGCTTAACAGCCCATTGTGGCACCGAGTGAAGACCGCATTGAACTTTTTTCGTCAACATCTTTATCCGAATCAATAGGTCGTTAGTTCCCGACGTACGTGAGGTGTGAATTTTATTACTATTGATTTTTGTCGGATTCTAACTTTCGGGAGTTTTAATTTGACCAATTCGGAGTGTTGCCCTCACTTAAATTTAATCACCCGGTTTGTGGGGAAAAAGATTAATATCCCTCGCATTGTTCGGGTTTATGGGATACAAAAGGTTTTATTGTCGCGTAATTGAAATGTTAATTTTAGTGACGATAAAAATATTGAAATTTCTGGCAATTTATTAGTGATTGTGTAAATTATTTAATTGTTTTAGATAAAATATAATGAGGTAATGAAATTGTTTACAATGTTGCTAGGTAAATTGTATCTGAGTAGTTAGTGAAAATGCAGTTGACCTAAGGATAAATGATCATTGCTACCCACGATCATTCATAATGAGTCCAAACCTCTTAGAACTTGACAAAGAGATTTGGACTCATACTTGATGTCTCTCAAGTCGCGTTGGTATCTCGAAGGTAGGTTGAAACTCTACGTGCTACTTCTAAACAACAAAAAAGACAAGAAAGACACCTTTACTGTCAGAACAAAGCATTGCTTAAAATGTTGTGGTAGAGGTGAAATACTTGTGACTGCGGTACCTCCGCGAACCACGAAGAGTTCCACCACCTCCAAACGCACTCAAAGCAACATATTTAAATGAGATGGGTGAAACAGGTGTGACGTTAGTACCTGTCCTCTTGATTTTTATACATCAAGCATCATGTCTAAGTAATTACCTGAGTAAACTCAGTAATCTAGTAATATCCAGTCAACATAATTTGCAGTGGAATAGCGTAATTTTCATAGAAACAGGGTATCGCGGTCACACTAGCCCGTGTCAGTGGTTCACGTCCGGCAGTAGCAGACCGGAGGGCGCCGCTCTTCTGCGAACCGTACGGAATAGCTTAGGCTGGTTACGCACTTGCGATTGTTTTGCGATTTTGCGACTTCTGCAAAATCGCAAATGTTGTCCGTGGTGAAAGGTTTTTGATTAAATCTGTGTGCGCAGTCGATATATTTATAGGAGAAATCCGTATTATATTAGCAGTAAGAAAGCTGCTAAGTGATTTTAAAACTTGTGATTGATAACATTGTGAAAGAGAACATCTAAAACACACGTTACATTTATGAATGAAGAAATATCGAAAGGAAAACTTGTTACCTACTAATTAATAAACCAAAAGAAACAGGGAGTAAAATAGAACGTTAGAATGTGCAACGATTAAAATTCACACAGTGAAAGTCTTAGTAACATTTCAAGAAGAATTGCTTTTATAAGTACATAAGTTAAATTTATTGTATATGAGTCGCAAGTGCATTTCGTGCCTTACGCTAACCCTTGGGAACGGGCTTATTAAATTATTTATCACTAGTGTTTCCGTTCAATTAGTTGCGACTCGCTGATCCGTGATGGAAGCACTCTGTTTTTTCTTTTTACCGGGCAATTTATCAAGAAAACAAACAATGTGGCTGAAAACCGTAGGAATATTTGTTTGGTTAAGGGAAATAGTTTTTGGTCTAATAATTAGGGAATTTTGTTTTAGGATTTTGAAACTGTAGGAATACTTGTTTGGTGGCGGGAATAATTTGATAATTTTTATGCGATAATACATAGTTCGTTTTTTGTTTTAGGATTTTGAAACTGTTTTTTGTTTTAGGATTGTAAAATTGTTATGATAATACATAGTTAGTTTTGTGGTATGACGGGATTGATAGGGAATTTTGTTTTAAGATTTGGAAAACTGTAGGAATATTTGTTTGGTGTCGAGAATAGTTTGATAAAATTGTTATGATAATACATAGTTAGTTTTTGGTATGACGGGATTTGATAGGGAATTTTGTTTTAGGATTTTGAAAACTGTAGGAATATTTGTTTGATCGAGGGAATAGTTTGACAAAATTGTTGTGATAATAGATAGTAAGTTTTTGTTTGACGGAATTGATAGGGAATTTTGTTTTAGGATTTTGAAAACTGTAGGAATATTTGTTTGACCATTTAACATAAGGTGGTTAGTTAATTTTCTTTCATTTGAAGGCTATTAGACCATTGCTTAGGCCATCATATCCCCACTATATCCCTGTGAAAAAGACCTGTTAACATATTTGAATAATTACAATGCAAGAAAATAATGTTATTTGTTTTGTGAATATACGTATTGTTGGACTGTAGTCCGCAAAATCTCAACTTTACCGAAATCTCTGGATTCATTGTCTAATATCTACACTGCTTATTTAACAATAAGGATTATTTAAGAAGGAGGATTATTTAAGAATATATACCTAATCCTGCTTTTATTTCTTTAAATTAAGTCTAACTTCAGAAAACAATCCATTTGATTATATTGTCATGTACAAGGTGCCTTCAATAGCTTAACAAAAACTGCAGGATTTATAAACAGTTACAAAGTATGGAGCTTAATGTACCTTTAAGGGCAATAATTATTTTTCCCTGGAATCCTCGTAAAGGCATTTAGCTACATCGTCTCTAGTTTTAATTAGCAAAATCGAACGTCAATAATTCCAAATGTCCACTTTAATGTGAGAAAACTGCGGCCGATAGACAGGCAACACTTCCACGTAGAGACATAGAGTTGTTTGTTACAGAAAAGACAATTTTCAGGGTTCCGAAAATAAGTTACCTATTTTGGGAGATCTCAAAAATATTGTTGCTGTTGTCTTATGATTTTTTAATATGATCGAAGTAGCAAACGAGCATGCAGTCCACCTGATGGTAAGTGGCCATTATTGCTCATGGATATCTGTAATCGACCCCAGATAAGATCAAGGTCCTATCTGATATTGACGTCAGATGCGTTGCTACCCCTGAGGACTGAGCTGGAAGCAGCATGAGCAGCATGGAAGACCATGAGGTTTTTCAAAAAATCTGCAAAAAGAGCTCTCCTTCAAAGCCGGCGATGCATTGGCGACTCCTCTGGTGTTGCAAATGT
>DWPV01005320.1:0-12568 GCA_018251915.1 Urbanus proteus proteus
AATTTTTTTTATCAAATAAATAGTTTAAGAGATATATCATAAAAACCGTTTCAACCCCTATTTTCAAGATGGCGGCCATGGGACAAGGGTGGCGACCCCACAAACTTGGTTTTAGCTTTACACTGACCCCCCCTACACTTAAAAAAAAATTAAATTGCGTCCTCTAAAAAACGCAACCCCTAATGTAACATTTCAATGGACTAAACCGCCTGCATGCTTAATAACTTTAAAAAAATTAAAATTTGAGTAAAGAAAACAGATGACACTCCTGATGAATAATCCAAATGAGTTTCAATACTTGGCTCTTAAAGCAGCTTTCTTTATC
The DNA here is from genome assembly GCA_018251915.1 of Urbanus proteus proteus. Taxonomy (NCBI): domain Eukaryota; kingdom Metazoa; phylum Arthropoda; class Insecta; order Lepidoptera; family Hesperiidae; genus Urbanus; species Urbanus proteus. The sequence goes on from DWPV01005320.1 coordinate 326, forward strand.
GATTTATTTCACAATATTTCTTATCAATTCATGAACACAACCCATAGAGGTTGTGTTGATCAATTGATAAGTTTACCGATATTGATAGTTTTACCGACCTGTTTATAAACGCACCCAAATTCACCCAACATTCCATATAATCGACTTAAGCAGCACTGCGGGCTGCCTAGCTAAGGAATACGAATAAAAAGCGAACTTTGTAATGGCGTCTGAAACTGGATTGTAGCCAGATGGAAAATCCGGTCGATTGGGAGCTGACCGCATGTAGTGATGGTTCCGTAGTAACTGTGACAAAAAACTCAAGTACATGTAACGCTATGTATATACAAAGGTGGTAGAACTCTATGTAGTTCGACCATCGTCACACCTATGTCTACCTTATAACAGCAGTGTTAAGCACTGCTGTGTTCTGGTCTGAAGGGTGTGATAAGGAAGACATTCTTATCCGAAGCGTTCCAATTCAACTCTCGGGGGTAGCAACGCATATGTGTTTAACCTCAGGTAGGACCTTGATCTTATCTGAGTTGTTGAGATATCCATGGGTGGCAATGGCCACTTACCATCAGGTGGACTGCATGCTCGTTTGCTACTTCGATTTTAAAAAATGATAAACCGAAAAAAATACAGTGCACTACGATTTACCTAAACCTATATAGATAGATATACCTATATAGATAGATATGACATCTTACACTTAAGGAACCCCAAAAGCTAAAACGTCGTCAGATAATACTATCAAGGGTGCCCAAGATGGACCGGAGTGCACTTTGGAATCGAAGATTGCGGCTTTCATCTTCAGTTTTTGTTAGGTTTAATAGTGTATTTATAAAGGTATTGATTAATTATGATTTTAACGTTGATAATTGTTGATTTAATGTTCGATAAAGCTTTAAAGCTTGAAGCTTATATTACAAATTGTGCAAAGTTCGGCGCGTAAAGATAGATAGTTAGTGTTGTGTCATAATATGGAAGCATAAAAGAATAATCCGGCAAGTGAGAGTTGAACTTGCACATGGAGGGTTCCATACTACTGTTTGTCAGCATGAGAAGGATTTGTCCACAACACGCCGCACTAGTCAAGTACGAATTGTTAGACTCTACATATCTATCTATCTCACCTCACGGTACTTTTCTTCACCGTTAAATCAGTGTATTCTATTCCCTAATTAAAGGGAATTAAATTTATTTATATTATAATTTGTATATCTAAATATATGAATTAAATAAAATAACATGGGTATTAATTCCATTTTCATTTTCACCGTGATCACGATCCATGCAACTGGGTGGAAATATCAGCTACTAAGAAATTAATATCGCGTATCGTGAGTACCCGTTACATGTTTTGTGGTGCCTCTCAGGTCCATACTGGTCCTGACTGCAACTTTTGCAAACATTTCAACCTGTTTTAAAAAATCTAAGTCCAGCAGCGAGCTACAAATTGCAGCTAACCATACCATCATGCTATTGTATTTCAACAAATTACCTCCACCGTCAACATGTTGAACTCGACGCCAATTTTCGCACGGCTGTGAAAATAAACACGTTACTGCAGCTTAATGGGAAACAAGTCAATTAATCTCGTTCGGACATGTCGCGGGTACTGAGTGCCGGTAACCTATTACTCAATTGAACGGTATTGACATGGTAAACTGGTATACAAGTTAATCATGCTACCTACGATATACTGTTACCGGGGCTAAATAAATTATTATTTATTGATTACTAGCTGATCCCCGCGGTTTCGCCCGCGATTAAAAAGTAAAAAAGAATACATATTTAAACATAAATGTCATCCCGCTCGCCCTTGACGGCGCGCGCATGTGCGTGTAGCGAGAATAAGTGGATTTTGTGGATTTTTCAAAAATGAAAGTTGCCTATCTTACGCCTTAGGCTTTCAGCCATCTTTCAGTGTAAGTCCCGTCAAAATCGGTCCAGCCGTTTATAAGATTACCTCAGTCAACCAGACAGACAGACAGACAGACAAAAAAATTTTTAATGACATTTTTGTTATAGGTATCGTGTATATCGTTGAGTAAAAATTGTTATTTTGAAATCACAAACAGAAACTTTAATTTTATTTATTTGTATAGATTGCAATTATTGCTTATTATTTGACGACCCGCGTGGCGGAACGGTTGCCATACCTGTCTGACGCGCAGTGGACCCCGAGTTTGATTCCCGGCCAGTGTCAATGGGCGGCAGTAGCCACTTATCATCAGGCGGACTGCATGCTCGTTTGTTTCTTCCATAATGTAAAAAGTGTGTTTTTTGATTATTTATTTGTGTGTTTAAATCAGAACACAATAGATTTATTGTTATGCGGTAGTAATAGCGGTGATGCCTCCAAAGTCAAAACACGATAAACCAAAAATACTTTTCTAAGCATTCGGTTATTGATCCAACATCCCGGTCATAAAGACCACATACGAATTAGCTACTTCAATTTCATAACGTACAAAGTAACGAAGCACATCTGTTGTAATAAATTCTCTAAATAACGCCGTCTTGCCGAAAACGTTTTGTAAATTCAAGGTGTTTACTTAAAAGTTCACACCCCGATCTAATTAACTGTATGAAATACTGAAGTGATACAGTGTTGAGATTATGTCCCCAATGGCGCACGCTATATAAATATTGTATAAAAAATGTATTTAATTTGAGTTGAGCACGCAACTGTTTTTCAAATTTTTGGGGTTCTACTCTGTGCTGAGGTAACTTGATGCCAAAATGTTGTTTGCGTGTTGGTTTTTCCTAAATATTCTAACTGTTCTAGGTAGCAGATTGGTATTTATATAATATGTTTTGTTTGTTAGGATTATTTGGAACGAAAAGTGAAACTTTTAGAGGTATCTTTGGGATCGATGCTGGCAAAACGGACGTTTTAATATTAAGTTTGGTTTTCAGTTTTGAGTATATTTGTGTAACCAAGTGATAAGTAATTTTTAATAGGCATATAACCTTAAAAATCAAAGATACGTGCGGGATTCGAACCTGAGACATCTGATTGAAACGCTGAGTTTCCCACTGTGGGGTTGAGAGTCAATGAGTCATTTTCAAATGACTAGCAGGAGATGTAAAGGTATGAAGACTTTTCACGTACGTATATGTATCAAGTATAACATACAGTATATAACATGTAGTATATTATGTAGCGATGATGTACAAACATGCCGCGACATGAGTGGACGTGTTCTGAGTTAGTAGAGCTGTTTGGAAATTAACCTGTAACGTAGAAACATGATGCGTTCAGCATAATATTGTACCCACAATATAATTGCTAAATAGGTTATAAAAACTCTTTGTATACCCATAATTGGCAAATCTGTAGAAAATTCTACCGTTCTGATATAATCCGGATTATTGGGATTTTTCTATTAGAGGTGTTCCAAAAGCCTTTAAGACTTCTGACTAAAGTTAGCGACTGTTACCCAATAATTACAACTTTTTTGTGTTTTTATGAGCTGCAATTAAAGGTCAGATTTTTAGCACCTTTGTTGAGTGAAAAAGGGTTTTATGGGGTAGCAAGGACAAAAAAAGGCTCTTACTGTCTATCTCAAAATATGTAGTTTCTTATTAATCTCTTGACCACATTTGCGTTTTCAAATAATCCAAAAGCAAGTGGATTGGGATGATTTCAGAGGCGTGCAAGATGTGGAATGAACTTCCTCCTGAGGTATTCCCGGAGCGCTATGACATGGGGTTGTTCAAGAGAGGTGCAAAAATACCTCTTCTTCAAAGCAAAACATTGGCAACTCCTCTGGAGTTGCAAATGTCCATAGGAGACGGTGACTACTTTCCATAAAAAAAACGTTCAAAATGTAATTTTCTATAGAGATATATTTCTGAGGCTGCAGTTGGGATGATCAAGGACTCATGTACTTCGTTGTTCCTTACAAACCATGAAGTATTGGTTATGTTGTTAAGATGTTGTTTTGCACCCTTTGTAGGCACATAACGTTACTTTTGCTAGCTTTTCCCCATATCTGAATGCCATATGTCCAGCGACAACGTACAGCCCAGTTCGATTTGTATGTAAGTACTGAGTTAGATTTGTATGTATGAGTACTCAGTCAGATTTGTTTGTACGCTTGGGTGTGTGCGTTATCTATGTTTTTGGTAACCAAAATCATATTTAATTTCCACTATTTTTATTTGTAAATATTTAACGAAATTAAAATTAAATGTTAAAGCGCTTGTTTCTATGAGCTTTGTATAGAATTTTATTTATTTGTTTCAGGATAACTAAATAATAAGTTCTCAAAGACGCCAAATGAACAATTAATAATTTTTCAATTTATTTTCAAAAAACACTTTTCCCAAAAACAATGTAATTGATCGAGTTCGATTGGGCCTTTATAAATTATTCATTCAAAATTTACTCAATTCAAAATAAGGAAAACAACGGCCGGAAAGAAAATGTCGCTAATGAGAAAATAAATTGTTTTCGGCCGATGCAAATTCCCTTGTTTGCATTTCCGGGAAATCCGACAATCAACTGAAGGTTATTGACAGTTAGGCCTCTTTTACACGAATAACAACGTAATAAAATAAATTAAAAAGGTAATTTATTACGAAATTGATGATATTAAAAAATCTTAAATAAAGCTAAATCTGCTTAAAGTTTCGTCGTTACAAAGTAGTTCTTTAAGGCACGTACAGTTACCTAGCTTGGTGGAGTAGAATTTAGCCAAAGAAATTTAAAATTACATCGGTGTTCGACTATACAGTGAGAATAATTTAATTTACGTATTTTAAGTATAAATTATTTACTATCTAATTTCGTCGTGTCGTTTACATGCGTTTTTTCGAGGTTCCTCAGTTTAGTTTTACATTTAGGTAGAGGGTTTTTTTTAATATTTTCGGCATAATGTTATAAAAATATGTCATTCTTTATTATATTACCAATGAAGTATCAGGTACAAATATAAATTTTACACATCAATGTACAGTCAACATTAGCTTATAATTTTAGACACCTTAGTTTTTTTGTCATAATAAGCGTTTTGGAAATTGATTATCCCTGACTTTAATCATGGGAAACAAGATGCTTAATATATCTAAGGATGGTCTATCAAAATTCCTCATGGGTAATCCGCTTAACAAGAGTGATGAACTCTCTTTACGAGAATACTATGGTCAGCAGAGGCAGAAACACTTTCTACATTCATAGCGACACTTTCTACATTCATAGCGACATTTTCTACATTCATAGAGACACTTTCTACACTCATAGCCACAGTAGGATTTTCTCCTGTGTCGTGTGTCTGACAAATTCACCAGACCCAGAAAAGTCATCTAAATTCAGCATTCAGATACCTATCTGCCCGGAAATCGAACCCAGAGCCAAGTCCACGTCTGACCGGTATGGTAACCGCTCCACCACGCGGGTCTTCAAACGGAACTGGGTCGATGATGTCTATATTGTAGCAAGCGGCCCATACAATCCGCTTAACCGGTTCAGAGCAACGGCCTAAAAGATCTCTGTTTGATTTGCCTTAACTCTGGCTAAGACAGGCCATCAATCTTTCTCAATGCCGAACCTTTACAGCCGAACGGATAAGGGATGGCCTTGGATAAGTTAACTATGTACCGTTTAGGGCTAAGGGATTATTGCCAATGTTACGTGTTGGAACGATACACTGATTTCTTACTAATTCTTCAGCTTCAACTGTTTTCAAAGGTAGAACCCTTTGTGGCTCGACTCTGACAGCGTCACCGCCATATCTGTTTCTGCCAATAATAGTCTTGTGCATTGTTCTGGTTTAAAAGGTGTGGTAAGTAAGAGAAATATACTTAACTGGGGTGCTTTAACTTAGTCTTCAGGGGTTGCAGTCTTGCAGTGCATCTGTTGCCTATCTCAGGTAAGAGACTAATCTTATCTGAAGTGGACTGCATGTTCGTTTATTATATCAGCCTAGCACCAGTAGTTCTGTTCACGTGGATATCGTAGCTAGCGACGAAAAGACAAAATCTAGGGGACGACCCGCATGGTCTCGGGTTCGATTCCCGGCCAGACAGACATCTAAATGATTTAGATTTCTGTTCTGGGTCTGGGTGTTTGTGTATTAGTATATGTATGTGTCCATGGCACTCACGATAGAGGAGAAAAACCTACTGTGGGGCTATGAGTGTAGAAAGCGTTTTAAGTTTTTAAGGAGAGTCGTCCAAAAACTCCAAAAACTCAAAATGAAGGTCTATGTCGAGCAATGGACCTCAAAAGCCTCTAAAATGGAAAGATATCGTTATCTGTATAGAATCATGTTCTTAACCTACAAATTAGAACTGACTTAACAGCACTATAACTACAGTATGACTACGTTTCAGCAAACTTACAGTCTATGCTCACAGCGCTAAGCAACTCAAATATGAAATCCTTGATAAACTTAATACAAGCTCGAGTCCGTTATCGTTTACTCAAGAGATTGAGTCTATGGACGACAATATTGACTTTGTCCTCAAGCCGTAATTGTATGGACAGAGAGGTCATATTCGTGTGTGTTACGGCGCCCTACAGACGGCGTTTGGTGCAACTGTAGACTAAGATCCGGTTGCGGGATTTACGTGTCCATTTTAATAGAGTAATTTATTCTTAGTTATATTTTTATCTAGTTAGTTTTTAGATAGCTAGGCAGGAGGCAACACAATTATTTTAGGTTATATGATAATTTTATTTTATTTCCAAAAATATCTAAAGTTAATTGAAATTAGACTAACCAGATAGATATCTGATTGATGAATCCCGTTCTGGATCTAGATATGTATTCGTATTTGTGTGTGTTCATGGCACCTACGAGAAAATCTAACGTGTTGACAAGTGTGTAGAAAGTCTTATTTTTATCATTACTTTATTTTAGTGTAGGAATATAATAAATAATATTAATTTAAATTATTTTTAATTACAAAACAGATTAGACGTAGAATTCATCACCAGATCTTGTACTAATGCGATACTCACGATTATCTTAATTTGAATAACTCCGTTTCCGTTTCATTGTTTCCTATATCGTCTCCTTTCTTTGTCCGTTATTTGCTGTCGAGCGTCCTGTCTTCCTGTCAATTGTCCAGGATGTTAAGAAAACTATTTGCTATTTGCCGGGAAACTGCAGTTTTTCCAGTAATTTCTTTGAAGAAAGGAAGAAAATTTTATTATTTCGTATTGTAGTAGTCACAGGATTATTCATTACATAAATTTTAAAGATATAAGATCATTGGACGTTAAATACTAATATTTGTGAGGGCTAGAACGAAAAAAATTATATTGTAAAAGTTTATTCAGACATCATTTGTAAAAAAAAAACTTATTATTTATTTTATTGGTGACACAAAATATCATGACAAAATCTGAGGTAAATATCAGACTATTTTAGTTTTTCTGTGTTTTATATGTACGATGAATTGTTTTATCTCGTTTAGTTAATGAAAGAAAGAAAAAGAAAGCGTAAAAGTATAAAACAAAGTAGCTTTCTGCTGTCTGACCCTATTCAAAGATCTTTAAAACTACGCAACGATTTTTAATGTGTTTTTTTAATAAACAGAGTGATTCAAGAGGAAGGTTGGTATGTAATTTGACGCGTGCGAACTTGTGGGCAAAAGCTACTCAATAATAATAAGGACCTAAATAAAATAAGTTTACTCGGCCATACAAATTCAATCTCGAATGTTGGTCAGAAATTTTAAGATAAAGTTATTCGCAGAAAACAGCAAGATGAGGTATTTTTAGTTAAAAAGCAATTAACTTGTAACCGCGGTGCGCCCACTATTTCATATTGCAGCGTTTTAGTTAGGGTTGCTAGACACGAGATTTAATATCTAGTTCGAAGATTTGAAGCTGAAGCCTTTATGTTTTGAAGCCAGCGCCATCACCGACATATCACTACATAGTATAAAACAAAGTTGCTTTCCGCTGTCAGTCCCTATGTATGCTTATATCTTTTAAAGTACACAACGGATTTTGATGTGTTTTTTTAATACATAGAGTGATTTAAGAGGAAGGTTTATATGTAGCATGATATCCATATAGTAGAGATGTGTGCGAAACCACGGGCAAAAGCTAGTATATTATATTCTGCTAGCAGTGTTCAGCGCTGTATTGTTTTGGTTTGATGGGTGTAGCAAGAGAGATATGTTTATTCGAGGCATTCCAACTTAGTCCTCAGGGGCAGCAACGTGTCTATGGTCGACTTGTAAGATATAGCATTTCAACTAAGTCTTAGTAACGTCTTCTGTTTGATTTGACGTTGCTGATCGATATCCGAATTCACTGAAATTTAAGACCAAATAACATAACAATATAATACAAATAACATATGCCAGATTGATACTTTTTTCATAAAAATTAAAATTCATTCTCGTTTTCCCTGGAACTTATAAGATTTAAATAATTATGTCCGTTACTTGAGAATACCTTTTTTTCCAACAGGTGATGTGATTTAGGCAGGATTCAGTAAAGACTTAACATATTCATTTGGTCAGTGTAACATCCCTAGTTTTGGCCTTTTTTGCACAAAACTCATTCCAACTAAACATTGCACGAGTATGTTACTGAAGCGACATTAGTATGCATATTAGAATAAATTTGTGCTAGAAAAAGTTGCAATTTTTATAAATCCAAGCGGAAAATTGCATTACAAAGATGTTGGAGAAATTCTGGTTCATTTTAAGTGGGAAAGTTTATGAAATTATTTTAAATGATGTGCTGGTTGAGCAGTAGTTTCTAGAAACACATACATATTTTCTATGGCAAATTCATCATACATATATTATATAAAACTTTAAGGAGATAAATCTACGTATACAGGGTGAATTTTTCAAGTGTGCGTGAATGGGGAAATCCGAAACTATAAGGATTAACGAAAAATGCTGAAAGGACTTACTAGACCGATTTTGGTAAAAACTAAAACTGCATAGTTAATTTTTAAAAAATCATTTCCCTAGCCGGGAATCGAATGAGTTTATTTTGAAAAAAAAAATCACATCCTGTATTATTGCGCCATCTGATAGTGTTACTTATAAGAATTAAATTCACCCTGTATACCTTCAGAATATGAGTGAAAGTGTACGATACAAAGGAACTTAGTGTTAATCCATGCACAAACAATTCACCCAAGTCATCCTTCCCTCTTGATATTACATATTATAGTAATCCCTTACTTCAGGATAAGGGTCATAAGGCCTTCCTACTAATCTATATCCTAATCTGGGTCCTATACATCTACCAAGTTTCAATCAAATCCCCTTAGACCTAAAGATAATTCCTTCGGGACCTTCGTAATTATTCAGTACACAAAACATACATTTGCATAACATGGAGATCAATTGATTAGTTGTGCTGAAAATGGTACAAAGATGAAAAAGAACAAACTAGTACTCTGTAGGTATGTGTATATCGAGTACTCAATTATTTTACTCTGAAGTAGCAATCGTCACACTTAATTTATAAGTCCGGCATCCACACCCTTCGATAGATATAAATTGTCCAACATTAGAAATAGGTGTGACGTTAGTACCTTCTGGTGGAACCGAATTGGTTCTTATAAGTATTCTGTTCTAAGTCTGTATATAGGTGTCGTTGAGCAGTGATAGCGTAAAGGTTGAAACTTGGCCTCTCAATCTGGACTCCGAGATTCAAATCCCAGGTTTCTCTGATTTGCTATACGGTGAAGGAAAACATTAGAAGAAACTTGCACATCTGAGAGTTCTTAAAAAAGATGTGTGTAAAGTCTACCAATTCGCGGGCCAACTTGGCCAGGGCGGTGGTGTCAGACCTAAAATCCCTCTCATTGAGAGGATACCCGTGCCCGTTATACGTGTGTCGTTATCCCAATGATATGATAGAATTACGAGTATAGAAGTTATTTATTACCATACTTGTCTTCAAGGTCTCAAATTTGGAGTGACGCCAGCTTTGGAAGACATGTGTTTAGTATTGCTAAGTGTGCCACTGGACCTTCAGAGGCTGATGTATCGATTATATTAGTAATGAAATTTGGTATCGTAGTAATTATATACTTGTATACATATTAAAGGTAGAACCTTCTGCAGTTTATGACAGAAAAGCGCTGCTGTGTTCTGGTTTGAATGGTGTGGTAAGGGAGACACGCTTTTTTGAAACGATCCAACTTAGTCCTTAGGGGAAGTAAGTAAGTAACGCATCTGTGACCTGGTAGGGCTGTGATCTTATCTTTGGTAGATTACAGATGTCCATGGACGACACTGGCTACTTACCGTAAGGCATGCTCATTGTTACTTTCATAATATAAAATTGAGATATGAATTAAATGCGAAGATAGAGAAAAATTGTTAAGGCTGTTTTTCAAAAATAAAGAGACGTAGCTTGAATATTTTCGGCATCAATAAAACCAATTAACTGCATTGCGACGAAAATTCTCCAAACGAATGAATATTGAATATTTCTCCGCTTAAATTTAAATAACAGCAATAATATTAAGAGCTGAAGTGGTAAGTGTTTAAAATTTATCTCTTACTTTGTCGTCTGATAGGTAAATAATTACTTTTATGAAGTAAATTGTTTTGTTGATGGTACTCTTTTCAAAGTTTCAAGTAACACTTATATTTATATCACTATTGGGTATTCCCGCAGTATCTCAAACGATCGTAATCGATCTACAAAGTTAAGTAGCGCCTAACGCGGTCAACTGTTAGATGGGTTATCTGGTACCTAAATTTCAGTTGTTCTCATTGTCTAGCCCTCGACCAGGACAACGCCTTTTCAGATCATTCATAGGCAGTTTAAAAGCATCCAACTCGGGTTTGTATTGAAACAACATTGACTAAACTAGATTTGAGGAACTCAATGATGAATCCATTATATACAGCAAGGAACATAGTAACGGTTACACATCACACCTATTTTCATAAACTTCATAAAATATTGTAATAAAGGATCGAATAAAAATAGACACAAATGACTTCAACACAAATATAAAAATCTCATATACTTGCATAAAAGCACAATTCATTTCACGAAAACGAATTTTGTATGGAAATAAAATCAATTGTAATTTTTACCTCCAATCCAAGCTCATAGGTGTTAACAAGTTAATTAAAATCAAAATTGAGTTATCTCATATACTCGTTTTGAACAAAACTAAAATTGATACAGTAAATTTCGAAACAATATACATTTTTCCCGTTGAGATATATCGAGGTACTGTGCAAATAGGGATTAGGTACATTTTCATAAACAAATAGTATGGTTCGCGTAGCAAACACAGACTTTTTCGTTTTGGATCGAATGCAGTTGCGAAAAATAGTGCGGAAATTGTGAGGACAATGTTTCGTTTCGTATCATGTAGGTACTTTTAATTTGATTATCGTACATTTTGTCGCGTGGTGTCGAAGTCGAATAGTGTTTATATTCAAGGCCGAGTCCAATTATTTCCGTGGATGTCGAAGAAGGGATGGATGTAAGGGATGGGCAGTAGTGTCTTTCTGAGTAACATCAACACCCACTGAGGTCACCAACATGCATGCTAGGCGTGGTAACTATTGGAGAAAAACCTCTTTAGCGGATTTTTATGTCAACAGTAAAAAGTAAAAGTACTCTGATTGTTGTGAAACTGGTGAGCGAGTAACATCGAAATACATTATATTAATATCGGAAAACAACGCTCCCTTTCTTGTTGTTTTAAGATCATATGCGATTTTGGTATGGGATCGAAAAATATACTCTTTACACGAAAATTGGAAAGACGTTCCGTTCCTGAGATATTATTTTAATTTAATTATTGTAGACACCGTTCTATTTTCCAAATTCTATTGTAATTTTAATTGTATTATGATCGGTGTTATTGGTACAATGAGACCGAAAGCCATTTGTGCAAACAATCGTCACTACGGCTTTTTCAAATACCTATGAAAGATCGCGTGAGAATAACATAGCAGTCGCAATCATGAAGCCAAACAAACCATAAATTGGGGCCTACAAAAATAAAAATCTAGAATAGTACTGTAAAGAAATAAATACGTGTACCTATTTCAGCGCATATGATTAAATCTTACAAATATAACGTGACTTTATCTTATATCCCGAGAAGTGCAGAATAAATTCTTACGTCTTTATTTTATGGGGTAAAATAAATTAATTGTTGTGTTACCTTTTTTTTTTGTTGACGAGGGGAAAACCTTCAAAAGGTACCCGACGCCTCGGGAGCGACGCCGGGTTATGTGGGATTCTTACCGCACTAAAACCCCCCCCGGTGGCCGCCTTAGCGCTTAATA
>DWPV01005321.1:0-12568 GCA_018251915.1 Urbanus proteus proteus
TTTTTTCTGTTTTAGGATTGGATTGTTCCAAACCCAATGAGTACTATGCTTGTGGTGGAGGATGCGACAACGTGTGTTCCGAGCTCCTTGAACAGAGCCAAGACAACTGTCCTATACGAAATATAAAGTGCAATGACCGATGTTATTGCAAAAAGGGCTTTGCACGTAACGACTGCGGTGCTTGCATACCCATCAGCGAATGCCGTAAGTTACCCTGTTTTAATTTTTGTGTAACATAACGCTAACGAATATAACGATGTTTTTTTTACCCCCGACGCAAATGAAGGGGGTTATAAGTTTGACGTGTGTATCTGTCGATTTGTGTGTTAGATACACATGGAGTTCTCTCTATGGAGTTGTGAGCCAAAACGGATGAACCGATTTGCATGCGGGTTTTTCCAATTGAAAGAATCATTAATCGAGAGTATACCTAGCCAAAGTTGAAGGAAATTTGACCGGCCGTTTAGAGTCAATCCGGAAATTTTTGACGTAAAATAAAATATTTCGACTTTGAGGTGAACTGAATGTAAATATAAATATTTTATACACTTAACTACATAGTAGCACCAATTAAAATTTTAATTCTTTCAACAGCTGGCTTATGCACTTTACCCAATGAAGAATACACCCATTGCAAGAAAACGTGTCCCTCCGATCTATGCAGTTCAGTATTATCAAGATGTATTCCCGATGAAACTCCGTGTAAACCAGGATGTGTTTGCAAACCAAACTTCTTAAGGAAGAAAGAAGGAGGGCCCTGTGTCCCGCAATGTGATTGTCGGGAACTGAAAAATACTGACATATGCAAGAAGCCTTGCAATTAGGATTCATGTGTGATTAACATGAATCTATTTATAAAAATAAATAGATTTTGATATGAATGTTTTAATAAAATGGACCGCCAAGGTCACGTTTAATTTTGTTCCATGTGCGCATTCAAATTAAAAGAAATAATTAAAAAGATATTTTGGAAACTAATCTGACATCCTTTGATTATATACTCATCAAAGCAGACATCTTTGCACATAGTACATACATTTATTCTTGTCATAGGTTCTTATAATAATAAAGTTAATCAGTTTTCGACGTTTTAAAACTATAGTAGCTTTTTTAGTAATAGCCCGCCCTAATAATTTAATAGTAATAGTAGATCCCCGCGGTTTCACCCGCGTTTTAGAGATAAAAAGGCTTAAATAACTACTATGGTTCAAATAGGCCAAGTAAATTATTAATTTTAGTTCATTGTTTTTATTCTATTATAAATTTAACAGCTATTATTTGCCCGAGGTTCCTTAGAAATAAAAGTGCGAAAATGGTTTAACATAAATATTTATTCAAGTCACAATTTTGTTACAACAGTGCATTCTCTCCGATTATACCCTGGTATAGACACAAGGAAGCACTGAAATAGGCAGCTTTACGCAATATAATTATGTAAATATAGCCCACCTAGTTCTAATCAACTTTAGAAGTGTACAGTATATAGCCATCATTAATTGCTAGAAACAAATTAAAGTACTTTTACTAATATAGCTATAATTAATTGCTAAAAAGAAATTAAAAAATAAACTAATAAGAAATTAAATTGTAATATGTAGGTACCAAATAAAATCTAGGAAACTTAACAAGCAAGATTTTAACGAAGGATCAAACCAAATAGTCCAAATAGTAACAACACAATTATAAAGTCAATTTTGTCAAGGAAATTAGTACCTTTTTTTACTAACTCAAAATATGAATAAGTCAAAAATTACAGTCAGAATCCAAAAACTTAAAAATCTTGCAATAGTAAAAAATACAGTCAAAATAGTACCTAACAACAAAAGTAATTCCTAATTATCACAACACTGGAGAAATGTTTATCATTGGCCACAAGTGTTGTTCTTTAAAATCAACAATGAAAATAAAATAAACATGTAACATTATCACAATGTTTAACATTGCTCAATATGTTAAAGATACATGAAATAAAATCTAAGTAACAAATGTAAATATTGAAATCCTACTCTATATACACAGTAATAGATTTAAGATTTCTTAAGCTTTAAAAATAAAGAAATTATCTTAAATTCCCCACATAGATGGTACGACTGGTACGGCTGATTGTGGCCTAGGGTACAACGTGGCATTCATACAGCTGTATGGGTTAACGTAGTTTGCAAGGGGTGGTGGCGGCAGAATCGTGTGGTACGTTGGCTGTATAGCAGCAGGAGCGGACCGCTGGATCAACTCTGCTCGTAGCATCTGAAACAAATTAATATGCACTTAGTTTACAGCAACTGCTAAGCTTCTATTATTCTGGAGAGCTGTAGAGTTGTAAAAACGAGCGCTGCGAGTCAAGTGTTGAGCGCTCAGTCTATACACGTAAGCATTGAGGGTTGAAGCAAAGTCAAGATAGAGCCTTGACATCCGACTAAAATGTTTTTATTAATATGAGGGTATTTTTTTAATACTGTATGCATAAAAAATTGTTCATTTTGATTGAACATTCATTGAAAGCTATTAGAAAACATTGAGCATTTAATATTAGCATTAGTATTGATAGATAACTGAATTAGTAAGTTGTTATAACTACCATCATAACTATTACAAATATATTACAAATCACGAGAGTATAAGCGCCGACTAAGCGTTTTTACTTCACTACCTACATGTAGTTAACATGGAATACAAACAGTTGATATCAAGCCCTCTAGACTCAAAAATACATACGACAGTATAAGAAATAAGACAGTAAAGAATATCTTCTTGACAAATTTTGTATATTAATTTTAATTTACCTTAATAGTGTGCAAAGCTACTTCCGCAGCCTCCACATGAGCTTGCTGAAGGGAGTAACAGGCTCTGGTTATATGGGGTCCAACACGGCGTGGTACAGACAGCAGCGGTAGGCCTACTTGTGGGAGCTCAACACTGCCAATCCAAACTTCTGTGCCTGTAGGGTCCACGTACTTCTGGTATTCATACACCGGTGGCGCCCACATGTATCTGAAATGTAAAAAATATGTATTAGTTTGCAAAATTAATAGAAGAAATACGTTTATGTATGTACAGCACAGCATTACTTAATCGAAAGGCATAACTTTGATAAAATATTTTTCTGTAGTTGAAAAAAATAATATGAGGGTAGATTAGTCTTACCTTTTACACATGGCATCAAGCTTAGCTGGAGCCAAAGTGTAGTTTTCCTGTGGCATGCCAAACCGAAGAGCCGGGGAGTCCACAGGTGAACAGCATTGGGATTCCCCAGCGCAGGCAGACCCAATACCCTCGTCTTCCTTCGCACCGATCTCATATTCCTTCTTATCCAAGTGCTGTTTGTAAAGCAACAATGTTTGATTCATATCCAAGCTGTTATTAAACTTAGCATTGCCTCTGGTTTGCTTTTGAATTCTATACAATTCGCGATTTACAGGCTTAGCCCATCTAATTTCGATATTACTGCCATCTATATCTGCATTTTGCAACTTTGCCATCGCCAGCTCAGCATGTTCTCTTTTATAAAAATGTATGAACGCATAGTCATATATTTTTTTGACCCTCTCTATTTTGTTTTCAACGGCAGTTTCGAATATAGTTTGAATGGTTTCTGGAGTGGTCCTAATTTGAAAATTACGTGCATAAAGCACAGTCACCTGCAAAAGAGGTACGCAAATGTACTAATAACAATTTAACAATAACAATCACGAGTGCCGTATCGAAATACGACTAAACAAATTAGGGAGTGTCCAATGTTATGAAGTGGATAATAATATTCGCATAGTACAATTATAGTAATAAAACTGCCCTAAAAAATATCACTACATGTTATAAAAGAAAGTCGCGTTCTCTGTCCCTATATCCCTAGATATACTTAAATCTTTAAAACTATGCAACGGATTTTAATGCCATTTTTTATGTAATTTAACGCGTGCGAAGCCGCGGGCAAAAAAAGCTAGTTAAATAAAAATAAAATCGCAAGAGGCTATTAAATAAAATACAAGTGAAAGTCCTTACCCTCCGCATATCCTCGTCATCAATTTCAGGCTCCGGTTCTGCCCAGTCCACCTGTACTTCTTGGTCCCAAAGCTTTACACAGCCGGGCACTAAGGCTCGCCTGGCCATTGCAGCAGCTCTGTGTGAAGTGAACTCCACGAAAGCAAACCCTCGATTCAATCTCTTATCGAAGCAGTTCTTGTACAGAATTATATCAACGATCCCAGACACTCGCTTCGATAGCTCCTCGTGTACTTCTTCCTTGGTCTTCGTTTTGGGTATACTGCCGACGAAGAGTCTGCAGTTGTCAACGGACTTCACCACACCTATGTTTCTTCGGGGTCTGATCTCATGGCCGTTCAGTTGCCTAACCGCAGCAGTAGCTTCATGTATGTTGCTGTAAGTCACGAAGGCGTATCCCCGGTTGGAGCCCGAGAAGTCCATCATTAGTCGCATCTCGTATATTTTTCCCACGCTAGAGAATATAGGCACTAGCTCATCTTCGAAGATTTCCCGGGGCAGCTTCCCGATGAATACTTCACAGCCTCTCTGGGGAGCCGGGCCTACCCAATCCGGCGGCGGCCCGAATTTCCTTTGCCCGTTGTGCTGGACGATGGGGTAGCCGGTTTTCTTCATCAGCTCCAGCAATTTGAAAGTCATCACATTGTTTGCTGGCTCCACCATTTTTTACGATCGAATTAACGCAAATCAACGAATTTCCAATCAACTTAACGAATGCGAAGATGAGAATCAAACTGATCACCAACGGCGAAGAAGCGGCGCATCAAAGAGTCGGCGCCCTTTATACCTTTGTCGGTACCGACAAATACCCCGGCGGCTGTGACGTCGTCGAATGTTCGAAATTGGCGGTGAAAGAAATCTTTTTCGTACTTTTAAATTAGTGTTTTAATATAATTAATATTTAAATTTGTTTATAAAGTAAATACTTAATAGATTATCCATAATATATTGTTGTAATTATTATAAATTAAAGTAGGCTTTATTGAATTTAAATTAAAATTGAAATATATTATCTCACTTTTTGAATATCCAGTCAAGTATGCTTTTTTAAATATTTTAAAATATCTTGAAATATTTTTATTTTTCACATTTTGCTTTTATTTAAATATTTCATGTATTTTTTTACGATAATACGGTGCATAAATAATGGAAATAAAGAATTGGATTGATTCATGAAATAATAATTTATCAAGAAATGAGAACTCATCGAATAAATTAATGTTTTTTGTTAAATGATACTTTATTTGCCAAATTATATTTTTAAAGTTTTTATGAAAGAGCGAAATTAAATATTAAACAATAACTTAATGTGACAAAGTTCTCAGTGAACTTCGTGACGTGTGTATAGATGGCGCTATTTTCAACTTTACATAATTTATTTGTAGGTGCATATATCGAATATTATAATAGTCGCTCTTATGTTGCTTTTTGTGTACACTTTTAGTTTACTAGAACATCTATTTAAATGTAGAATGAAGTAGCACAAGAATTTCAATCGAAACAAATGCCAATGTAAAGCGCTGTTTCTGGTTTGAAACATTAGGATAATCAGGAATATAATGTTAATAGATGTATGGTTTGAAAGGTGTAGTATGGGAGAGACAATGGCGAGTTCCAATTAAATTTTCGTATAGCATTACGTCTGTGGGTATTGGCAACTGGGGTTGATACAAATGTCTATGGATAGCAGTGGCCACTTATAATTAGTATTTCCAACTTTCTCCTTTTGCTAATTCTATATTAGTAAAAAGTACTAATAATCGTAACATTTTGAACCACAGGCTTCATGCTTTCCGTACGTATAATTTCTATATTAAAAAAAAGGGTTTGGGTATAAAAAGATGTTTACACTCAAATATATTTAATCCATCATCACAGTTAATACAAGTTACAATCACATAAAATATCTTACATAGTCAACACCAAATACACACAAACATTTACTTAACATATAGGAAACGAGAATCTCAGATCTTATTATCTAAACAGGAATGTTATATTATGTACGTAAAACAGATTTATTTTTATATTATACTAGTTGTGTACCGCGGATTCGCAGTGAAACATTTTAACTTATTATTATAGTTTCCTGAGAAACATATTTTAATCAGAACTGGATGCAATACAAATACTAAAGAACATAATATGTAAATATGTTATATGTATAAATATTATTACACGGAAAATAGAAAGAAGGGGAAGTGGCATAGGAGCTGATTAGTTTCGAAACCTGTCGCCGAACAAACACATAGAAATCAGTACCTAATTGTATTCTTACCACTAAGAAACCTGCATTTTTATTGGTGTGTTGTCAGCAATGAATACGCCACGTTTACAAAGTTTTACAACCCGCAAAACAAAATTTACATGTCACAATGAATGGCAAGCACCAACGTTAAGTATGCTAAGCTGATCATATTAGTAGTCGCCTCAATTAGTCCACGTGCCCCTTCCTGTTGTCTGTTTCTTTCATGGTTTATTATAGATAAGTATTACCTATACATTTTTTTATAATTAGAATGTCACATGTTTTATTTTATTTAATCTTACAGAAATAAGGAAAATAAGTGGAAAAAAATTAAGCTTAGATTATTTCAACATAATAAAGTACATATCTGTGTAACAATGTACATTTTTGTGTGACATTACGTGCATAAATTCAATATTGGCAATATTATAAAAAAATATACATAAATCATGAAATAAATACAAAATACAGAAATAAAAAATAATGAAATGGACGGAAAAAATACAGTTCCTATTCCGTTTTTTAATTAAAATTAAAGTTATCACGAATTACGTCATGTCCTCGTCCCATCTTGTTTAATAAAATATTTAAGATCGTTTTAAACAAAATCCATTTGAAAAAAGAGATGGTCAATTTTATTTAGTAGGATATGCTTTTTTACTGATAACATTATAGTAGGTAATAAAAAGTAAATAAGCAATTTTAAATTTGCAATATCAAATCTCTGTTACGTGTAAATTTTTGTTACTGACAAATTTCCATATAAATACATTATAATTGTCATATACTCGTCAAAAGCTGCCATGCGATGTAAAACAACATTGAATAATTATTGCAAGAATAGCCTAATTGCATTTTCTATATAGATTTCAAGTCCGTCAATTGCGCTTACTTATAAATAACAGAGAAAAACATCTATACACTTATTATAAACAATAACATAACATTAATATTTCTCTCCCTTGAACTGCTTTTCTCTTATACACATTTGACTTGTAGTTGTCCAATGATTTCTAATACCCTCAACATCTCATATCAGTACGTACTAAAGAAATGTCGGTTATGCCCTAGATCTGTATCGGGGGCATACAAAAGTGAGCATAAGATCAGTGTGGCGTGATCACTAAACAAGTGTCAAATGGGAAATAGATTAGTGTCACATAGTTACTCAACTAGTGCCAATGTGTACTAGTTCTGAGTCATTTAGATATTAGATCAGTGTCCAATGTGTACTAGTTCTGAGTCTTCAGATACTAGACTAGTGTTCAATGTGTACTAGTTCCGAGTCATTTAGATACTAGACTAGTCTAAGTCAGTGTTGTGTACACTGACTAGACTAGTCTAGTATCTAGACCCACTAGACACTAGATACACTAGACACACAAGACACTAGACACACTAGACATACAAGACACTAGACAGACAAGACACTAGACACTAGTGTCTAGTATGTGATAGATCCAGGACACTAGAATTGTTGGAAGTGTACGCGGGTAATTCGGTGTATAATCATTACTTTAGGACCCCCTGGTCACGTCCACCACCAGCTCACATCTCCGAGTGCTCCATGGCCTTGTTGTCGTACCCCCTGGCGGTGGTGACGGACGCGGCGTCCGTGTCGAAGCTGGCGTCGCTGTCCACCTCGCGCACCCAGGGCTGCTTCTCCGCTGAACAGAACAGACCGTACACTATAGCCCCCACTAGATATATCATGCTCGATATGAAGAACACCAGGCGCCATTGTTCTGCTGTCTGGAATGTAAATAACAATATGTATGAATCTTACTAATATTATAAAGCTGAAAGTTTGTCAGGATGGATGTTTGTTACTCTATAACTTTAGAACGGCTAAACAGATCTAGATAAAATTTGGTACAAAGATAGATTATGATCTGGAATAACATATAACTACTTAAATTTTGGAAAAAAGTAACGCGCGCGCGCCAAACTCTTGCAGCCAACGACGCGGGACAGCAGGGTGTTACCAATATTTTGATATGTATTCCATTTTACTTTTTTAACGCGGGTGAAACCGCGGGGATCAGGTAGTATAAAAATAAACTTATTATGATTTTGGAAACATCATTAACTGGAGGTTCGTACTGCAGCCTAGGTCATAAATTATAGGTTTACATAGAAGTCAATGAGTTTGCTTAAATGTTTTACGCATTGTCATAGTAAATTTAAAATATTTCAATATACACAAAACATAGGTTTAAAAAAAATAGTCAGGATAGCATTCTTGCACTGCGACATCTGCAATCAACACCTTAAAGCTATACCTAATGACATCTATTTATTTATATGAGTGTTAAGTTAAAAAAGCAGTTCTGTAAGTTATGGAAGGGACCTGAAGAATCAAATAGTTTAATATTTTTAATATAGATGGTATTGGATATCAACTTTTTTCGACAAAGAAGTATACTTCTTTGCATGCATATATACGTATGTCTCCTCTTATAAAATAGTGCATACCTTATCAGTAACAATGGATCCAGCCAGCGGTGGCGAGATGATACCAGGTAACGTCGCGATGGTGTTTGACAATCCCATGAGAACGCTCGCATGTGGCGGGGCGATGTCCAAGTGGTTCACGCTGAAAGCAATTACACGTTGGATTTTATTGAACTGATTTGTTACGAATGTATGAAATAAAGAACTTTATCTAATACCTTTAAACGAGCAATTCTTGTAAGTATATGTGTATCAACGATCTCGAAAACGGCTCCAACGACTCTTGAAATTTGTATTTAGGAGCTTTCGGGAGCAATAAATCGATCTAGCTACGTTTTATTTCCAAAAAAACATGAGTTACTAAAAAGAACACCGAGCAAAGCTCAGTTATCCAGGTACTTTTCTTTAACTTATACATGTGCCTTCAAGATTTTGATTCTCGTAAACACTACTATTCAAAAGCACAATAATAAAGGTGTGTTTTTTTTATCTATTTTTCAATTCCTTGTTAAATAAATGGATTTCTTGAAAGTCAAATGACACAGTATTCGTGTTTATCAAAATCTGCACCGTAGTCATATCTGCTTTCAGCTTTTTACGTTCATTTGATAAAATTTAAATACAAGTGTTATGTTATTCACCTAAAACCAGACCACGCGAATCCTCCTAGGCCGACAGCTATCGTGAGGCACACCACACAGCCCACGACCGATGTCGCGTAGCCCGCCGCGATCATGAATATCGTCTGAAACAAGGTGGCAAGTTAAATTAAGGACATAATGATTATTGCAATATTGATTACATTTTATCATACAATATTTTCACAGATACGCCCCGTATCTGTATGATCCCGTTCGATAAATATAAACCCGTCAACCCTTGTATAGATGAATACAATTTTTTCTATCACGGTATGCATCCACACAATAGGTATCTTTTTTTTAAGTAGGTGACGGTTATATGTACGCCAATGGAAGTTATAGATACGTCTATGCATAAGGCTGCCTTGCCACCTGAGCCGGTCATATCCATCAATAGGATTGCTTGATTTTGATTAAAATAATTTTCATCACTACATAGTATAAAACAGTCGCTTTCCGTTGTTTGTCCCTATGTATGTTTAGATCTTTTCAATAAATAGATTGATTCAAGAGGACGGTTTATCTAATTAAACGCGTGTGAAGCTGCGGGCAAAGTTAGTTGAAATATAATTATTTGCTTAAAACACTGAGTTATCTGAGCTGAGCCTCGAAAACTGAGTCATATTTCAAAATCGAGTCTTGTGAAATTGAGCGTCGTTTTTATTAGAACATCATCTTCTATTAACAATCACCTGAGCAAGAAAAGCGGCACAGTTGAACAGCTTGCGTATGTTGGTGCGGGACATCACCCCCTTCCTCAGGCACCAGTCCGCCAGGTGGCCGGCCACCTGCAGCACTATGGCCATCGCCAGGTACGGCACCGCCGACAGCCAACCCGTTTGGGACGTCTCGAACTTGAACACGTCTGTAAAAATATATGTTTTTTAACTAAAGGCAGCGGTATACAATTAATTTAGGATTTCGTTTTGGTTCATGCGTATTTTTGACCTGAATATGCTTGTGAAAAAATAACCTTGACATATTATAGTAATAATTAAAACGTTATCAGGCGACTCGATAAAAGATGGCGCGACATGTATTCTACATCACTATTATATTTTTCTAAACATGTACTTGTTAATTATTACAAATAAAATCTTGTAATTATTAAAGCCGCAGTACTCAATATTTTATATTTCTAACATTACGATTTAAAGACGCTTTCTACATTCATAGCCTCACAGTAGGAGTTTCTCCTGTCGTAGGTGCCACACAAAGACGAATTTACACACACCCAGACCCAGAACTGAAATCTAAATTCATCACTTAAATATCTGTCTAGCCGAGATTCAAACCCGGGACCCTCTGCGCGTCCGAGCGGTATGGTAACCACTCCGCCACACGGGTCGTCAAATTTCAAAGTTTGCAAAACTAAAATATCTAATCACCTTGCATAAAAGTAGGCAGGAAAGTGAGTAGCGTGTAGAATCCCCAGTTTTCACTGAAGTGTGCCATGACTATCGCCCAGACGGGGGCCGATGTCAGCATGGAACGCCACGGGTGAGTGATCTTGGACCCTTCCACTGCTATCGTGCCACGGGAATCCTGGAAATATTACGTTTAATATCTTTAAATATATAAAAAATCTCTTTTAAATATATTGTTTAAAGATAGTAGTATTTGTGGTTCGACTAAGGCGGCTTCAACACCATATTTAATTCTGCTTATAATAGTAGTGTTAAACGTTGGTGCGGTAAGAGAGAAGTACTTGGCCGAGTTGTTTCAACTTAGTCCTCGTGAGTACATATCTGTAGTAGGACATTTTATGTCACATTGTTTTTTCTTTTATAAAATGTGAGTAGCAAACGAGAATGCAGTCCACGTGATGGTAAGTGGCAACTGCCGCCCATGGACATTTGTAATCAACACCAGATAAGATCAAGGTCCTGCCCGAAGTTGACCACAGATGCGTTGCTACCCCTGAGGACTGAGCTGGAACGCCTCGGATAAGTATATATCTCCCTAACCACACCCTTCAGACCAGAACACAGCAGTGCTGAACACTGCTGTTAAGAGGTAAGAGGAGATATAGGTGTGGCGGTGATGCCGCCGGAGTCGAACTACATAGAATTCAACCACATTACGTTAAATTATCTTTAAATTATAGTGGCTAGATTAAGAAATGTATTTTAAGAATTTACTGATGCAATCACTACCGTACCTAATTCTGCTTATAATAGTAGTGTTTGGTTTTCGGACTGGCCGAAATATCAAAATGAATAAAACTAAATTCAAAATTTTAAATAGTTGACGTTTCGGACATTACATACAAAATACATAGTCATAATTTGGAGCTCGTCACGGTGTATATTATTGCGTATATTATTTTTACGGTGGGTCGCGGGACTCAACATATAAGTGGAGTGTCAAGTAGTAGGTAGGTAGTAAGTCCGTACTAGGTAGGAGTAAGTCATTTGTGGTTGATCACAGGTAGGATAATAATCCTATCTATGTGTTAACGTCCATGGGCTGCAATAGCCACTCTTCAACAGGCAGGTATGTCGCTACTTGTATAATATAACATAAATTCAAATATAAAAACAAAACTACCTGTATATACTTCAATTCGGCTGGAGTGATATGAGGGTCATTTTCAGGAGACTCCTTTACGACCAGCCACCATATTGTAGTCCACACCAATCCCATTATACCTGAAAGTTATTTTGAATCGATCATTAGAGTGTATCTACGTAGTTTTGTCCTTTGGATTTTAAGTTTAGGCACGTATCTGCCGACGATGCTTTTTTCCTTTTTGCATTTTTTTGTACCTTTTGTCCTTATTGGTTTTAAGAAATGATGTTTACAGGAGACATTGCTGCTTACTCCTCGGAGGTAAAAACACATTTGCGGTCGACCTTAAGTAGGAAGTGATAGATGATATCAGCGGCAGTGGCCCTTACAATCATGACCGTTTATTACACAATGAAAAACATCTTTGAACAGCATGAATGCACTTCAGTCCATAAATTTTAAGCTAAGCTACGGTAAGAATCATGAAGGAAAGAGACAACAGGAAATGCGATGTAGGTGGCTCGACACGACTGCCAGTATGACTGTCATACTCGACGATCTGAAAGTACTGTCTCTTTGAGATAAGGTTCAATTTAAATTGTTATGTCAGTTGCTACGTTTACGAGACTCAATCATTTTTCAATAATGTTCTGTATGTTAATGTCACATTGTTAATAGTCCACACAAAAATCTTACGTATTACCGTGTATTACATTGT
>DWPV01005322.1:0-12567 GCA_018251915.1 Urbanus proteus proteus
TGCAACGCCCTGACGGGGTTATTCATGCACAGACAAATAAATATTGTACCACCTAGCCCGTAAGCATGATGAGCAATTAATGATTATTATTATGATTATGATTCCGGCGGCACCACTGGCTCACCTATATCTGCCTTAAAACAGCAGTGTTAAGCACTGCTGTGTTCTGGTCTGAAGGGTGTGGTTAGGGAAGTCATTCTTATCCGAGGCGTTCGAACTTAGTCCTCACGGTTAGCAAAGCATCTGTGGCCGACATTAGGTAAGACTGTGATCTTATCTGGGGGTTGATTACAGATGTCTATGACCGGCAGTGGCCACTTACTATCAGGTGGATTGTATGCTCCTTTGCTACTTGTAAATTATAAATCGGTGTGGGAGTGGAATTGCCAACAAGTGGAACGCTTGTTAGTTTTCTATTTCTAACAGTACTTCGCTATCACTACATAGTACCTATAAAACAAAGTCGCTTTGCGCTGTCTGTCCCCGTGTATCCTTAGATCTTTAAAAGTACGCAACGGATTTTGGAGCGTTTTTTTAATAGATAGTGATTCAAGAGAAGGTTTATATGCAACTAGTTTTTACGCGCGGTTTCGCTCGCACAAAGAGCCCGTAGGTATCAAAGTAGGCTGTAGGTATAAAAGTTACTTTTCTATCCCTCGGGAATAGTATGTTTTTTCGAATTTAACGCTTACGAAACCACGGAAGAAGCTAGTATTATAAAAAAACGGCTGGAGTCTCCTAGGCCGAATTGCCGAATCTACCACCATTAAAGTAATCATTCCACCACTTCAATCACAATCACAGTGTCTCACGCTAATTAAGTTCGTTAAAGTAAATTTCTTCGATGTCACGCTCTAATCAGATCGACAGCTAACTTCAAAACTCCCTTTGAAATTTCCTTAACAAAATTTGTTCAGGCATTTCGCCTCTCGCAATATCGCGATCTTGTAGTTTTATAAAGTTTCAACGCGATACCATCTCGTGCCAAATACAGGATCCCTTGGATGGTATTATGTTATCCCGACACCCTTTTCCTGATGTTTACGGGAAATGGGGTGTAAATTTTATTCATGGGTATCTTGTATCGTATCAACATCTTTACTACAATTCATTATGGTATGAGAAGATTGCATACGTATAAAGAAATACTGATGATAATCATTGCCTACAGTATTTAAGTGATTTGTTCTAAACAATAGTTACGTTTTTTATTATTTCTGCATTTAACCTTTTACATCCATACAAATAAATAAAATTGAAGTGTCTTTGTGATTTCAAAATACCAATTTTTTATTCAATGTATATGAAAGTATACACGATACCTATAACGAAAATGCAATTAAAAAAAATGTATGTCTGTCTGTTTGGGTTTGGAAGTCATCATCTAATCGGCTGGACCGATATTGATGGAACTTTCACTTGAAGATAGCTGAAGATCTAAGGCGTAGTATAGGCTACTTTATTTTGTGAAAAAAAGCATTAGCGTGCGCTACACGCGCATGCGGGCCCCCTCGCGGGATAGCGGGATTTCAGTAATGTTTCTATATGTATTCCTTTTTACTTTATAGACGCGGGTGAAACCGCGGGGTTCGGCTAGTATCAATATATATTTTCAAACTCAATAGCCAAGTCACCGTATCAGCGTACCTTCCCAGGTGTTGACGTGTACCAGACGAGGTATGAAATGGGGCGAAAATTTATTCAGGATTTCAGTAGGATTTCAGAACACGTACCGGGGATCGAGTTTGTGCCGGGTCAGGGGGCAGCGGGTTCGAGTCCGTATGGTCCTTACGGTTAGCTGCCTTCCTGGGTCCGGCGACCATTTGGGAAAATGCGATTGTGATTCGCCCATTTCCGAAAGTCGGTGTGAAGAAGCGAATTGTAGAGGTACGTTTAAGTTTGATTGATATCTAAAATTGGTTTTGTATATGAATATTAAGGTTTTTAAAATAGTTATTGTTTTATTTTGAATGAAATTAAAAATAAATCTTGAACAGATGTAATAATAATTTTATAAACTGTATAATAGGCAATAGGGTGTATCAATGGCAGTTATTGATGCCTGAAAGATACAGAAAGAACACAGGAACACAGAAAAAATTACAGAAAGCACATGGAATGCATGCTCGTTTGCTACTACAATATTATTAAAAAAAACACTAAAATCTACGCAATGATTATATGTAATGGCCTTTCTATATCGTTATACAGTATAAATCTTACATATGTATGTATTATACACATTTCAATACAAAAGCAAGTGTGTCTAGGAATATTTTTACACTAAAAATCCCGAGCGAGATATCTTGCATATTAGGGCGCAGTTCCATTGGGAGCTATTTATTATTAAAAAGTTAACTATTATATATTAGATATTCGGCTAAGAAACTATTTCTTAAAGCCGCATACATCAATTGGGCCACAAACTATAAGAGAAAGAAAGCGTAGTCTTTTTCTAACTATTAACTAGTAGTTCGCGTTTAGAAGACAGCTATATTTTTTATAGTGAAAAGTGTGTCCGAAAACTAGAAATCTATTATACAATTTTATCTGCCCTTGTTAATCAAATTGCGATTAGCTCTTTTAAATTACAAAATATATTTTATCTATTAGATTTTATTGTGTCTTTTTATATGATCGAAGTAGCAAACGAGCATGCAGTCCACCTCATGGTAAGTGGCCACTACCGCCCATAGACATCTGTAATCAACCCCAGATAAGATCAAAGTCCAATCTGAGGTTAACCACAGATACGTTCCTACCGTCGAGGACTGAGTTGGAACGCCTCGGATAAGTATGTTTCCCTTACTACACTCTTCAGACCTGAAAACAGCAGCGCTTAACACTGCTGTTATAAGGCAGAAATAGGTGTGGCGGTGGTGCCACCGGAGTCACACTACACAGAGTTCTACTATTTTAAAAAATATTTTTAAAATTATTATAATACGGCAGCAAAAGAGTATGTTGTCCATTTGATGGAAAATGGTCCCTGTCGCCCATGGAAACCTGTGATTAACCCTAATATCAATCACAGATACAAAGTTACAACTGATATCCGCATTAGAATGCCTCGGATAAGAATATTTTCTTACCACATCCTTAAAACCAAAACATCAATACTTAACACTGTTATAAGGCAGAAACAGCTACTAGCATATAGCTCTTCAATGAGACAACACCCTAAGTTACAAATTCTAAGCGATGTATTACTATGGAATGCATAATACTCCCCCGTTGGGTGAATTTCCTGAAAGTTTTCCTCACTTTTAACAAAAGAGGCACGAATGTGAGTATTGAAGTCCGAAGTCGAACTTCTTACAGTTCATCTCACAGCGAGCTCAATTCTCTGTTATAAGTTCTTCGCAGCTACAATTTTACAAGTTTTATAAATTGCTAGCAAGAATTTTACAAACTCTAGAATTCAGAAATCTATTGTTAATGCACTGAAATTTGTTGTTAATGACCTATATGAGCTGTTGTACAATAAGTTCGTTGACACATACTTAGTTACATATACTTTAAATAAAATCTTTAATATTACTTTTTACTATGTAAAAATACAGTAAACTTAAGCTACGGCGGAACAATCTATTTCTGGCTTACAACAGTGGTGTAAAGCGACCGTGTTCTGCTGTGAATAATCTATTTATTAAGATACATATACATATGTATATTTAGGAAATAAGGCATTCCCAATAGGTTCTAAGCAGCAGAAATACAGCACCTGTCTCATTCAAGTATAGTGTTTATAAGCAGTAGTGATCAGTTAAAACCAGGGAAGCTACATTATCATTATCTATCAGATCACATACATAATCAAAAAGTATATAAAATTTAAAGGTGTATATTAAGGTAAATTTATAGGAACCTATGTAGTTCGCCTCCGGCGGCCCCACCGCCACGCCTATTTCTACCTTATAACAGCATTGTTCAGCGCTGCTGTGTTCTGGGTTTGTGTTTGAAGGGTATGGTTAGGGAGACATACTTATCCGAGGCGTTCCAACTCAGTCCTCAGGGGTAGCAACGCATAAGTGGTCAACCTCAGGTAAGACCTTGATCTTATCTGGGGTTAAATACAGATGTCCATGGGCGGCAGTGGCCACTTACCATCAGATGGATTGCATGCTCGTTTGCTACTTCGGTAATATAAAAAATGTCTCCAAATAACATTAAATCGAGAAAAACAAAGATTTAGACTTCCTTCATTTCACCTCGTGGCTTGGGCCAGCGCCATAATTAGGGTCATCTTTACGCAACGAGCTAAATATAGAAGGCCCTCAATGGGGACGAAATTTTGTTGTGTATCAACATTTTTACTTTATCATTAAATTAAGAATAAAAGAAGTTTCGGCTTGATTTAAGGCTTTTCTGTAAGTGGGAAGTAATAAAGTAGAATAGCTTCTCTATAGGACATAAAAAAAAAAAAAATTTAAAGGTGGTAAAGCCCTTTGTGGTTCGACTCGGGCGGCAACCACCGTCACACCTATTACTGCCTAACAACAGCAGTGTTCAGCGCTGCTGTGTTCTGGTCTGAACGTTGTTGTAAGGGAGACATACTTATATGAGGCGTTCCAGCTCAGTCTTCAGGGGTAGCAACGCATCTGTGGTCAACCTCAGGCAAGACTTTAATCTTTTCTTCATTCTAGATGCCCACGGGCGGCAGCGGCCAGTTAACAGTTTTAGCAATAAATAAATAAATAAATAAACATTAGGTGGACAGCAGGCTCGTTTACTAGTACTATCACATAAAAAAGTGTCAGGTAAAGGGTCTCATTCCTCACCAAACATACATCTAAATAACAAGACGTCTGTATGATGTCTCTGTGTGTGAAGATATGTGATGACAAGATTCAGATGTCTGACATACGTAGCATGTGAGGTTGGACTCCTAGTCTACAAGATATATTATATAAATGATCATTTTATTTGTTCCAAGCTTTCATGTTTGTGTACTTATCGTTCTTTTTTATACCAGTAACACCCATGATACACAAAATACAATATAAAACTTATAGAGAGATAATTGATTGATTGATAGATGATCTTCAAAATTTCAGTTTCATATAAATCACCGACAAACAATATTTATTATTATATAGATTACTTTGTTAGCATTCATTGCAGTCCATAACTAACTTTCAAAGCAAAAAAAGGTTTAAAGAATATAAAAGAAACAGAACATTTTAATCAACCGTGCTTGAATAATGCAAATGCTGCGGTGGAGTGAAGCCGCAAATGTTTCCGAAGAAAGACTCACTTGTGCTTTTACAATCTTTTTAATTGGACTTAGTGTTTCTTTTTAGCTCTACCGAGAAATTGAGTGGGATAAGTGAAACTAGCAAATGAGTTAAGTAATTATTGTGTTCTTTATAACTTGCTCATTAACTAGATTGCTCTTCTCGCGCTATTAATTCTTTGTATTCATTTAAGATAGCTAATGGAAAACACTTCTTCTAAGTGATTTGTTTCGTTCATAGGTATAGGTAGGTATGTATTTGGAATCAACTTCAAATGCGGTTGAAAAACTACAAAATGTTCTTGATATATTTAATAGTAAATCTAAACAGATTTGATTATTGATAGGATACTTTGCAAAATAGCGATGTAGATAATAAATTATGTATATCACTAGCTGATCCTCGCGGTTTCGCCCGCTTTTAATAAGTAAAAAAGAATATATATTTAAACATAAATGCCATTGCGCTCTCCCGCTAGGGCGCTTCGGAAATTAATGTAGCCTATCTTACGCCTTAGACTTTCAGCTATCTTCCAATGAGAGTCCCGTCAAAATCGGTCCAGTCGTTAAGAAGATAACCTCAGCCAAACAGACAGACGTACAAACAGACAGATAGACATTTCAATTTTATTTATTTGTATAGATTCATGACAAAAAATAATGAACAATAAGGCAACTATCTAACTTAATAAATAAACATATCACTCTATCTGATACTCGTATACTGTGTATTCTGGATACCACGAATCCAGGTTAAGAAACAATTAGGAACTTATTTTATCACCAGACTGAAAATAGAAGTCTGTAATCGTCATTTATATGTCTGGCCGTCTGCCCTGTCGAGAATGGACCCCAGAATCAATAAAACCATTTAATTGTTACAGTGCGTCTTCCGTGCTATGTTTACTTAGAACGTTTATTGTCCAAACCTGGCAACATGTCCGTTTTAGAACTGACGTATACAGCATGCGTTGCATCTCACAATGACCCTTTATCCAATCGAGTTTGAACTCGATCCCCTTTAAATAGGAACCATTGACGAGCCTTCGTGAACTGAAGCGTAGCACGCACAAAGCAATAAAACGGGTGTATGTTTATAAACCACTTCTATTTTTAAATATTACCAGATACAGTTAGTTATGTTTGACTTCGAATGGAATTTGTTTCTTTGAAGTCTTTGTATTGAACTGTGGATAAATAAGTTCAGATCTTTGAACTGACTAATAAATTACGAAAATGGTTCATAAGCTAGTATATTGATATTACGATGCATAGTTTTAATGTGCGGTAGTCGAAATAAGTTGGAGAACTACTGCTTAGGGTGTTTGAAATTCGGGCTTTTAAACTGATGGCTTGGGATTCAAATTCCAAGCGCAGATTTTTTGAAGTCGTGCGCTTATAAGGAATAACGGTTATCACTAACATTAAACCAGTGAGAGGTAACATTACGCAAAAAAGGATATGCCTAAGAGTTTTATACAGAACTTATCACTTAGTTAACTTACTTGTTACTTGTACTGTTAACTTGTTAGCTAGTTAGCTAGTGCATTGGCCAAGTACTACTTACCCAAACACATCTCATTTTGAGGAGGCTTATGTTGAGCATTACGTTAATAGGTTGATGATGGATTGGTTTTCGATAGCCTAATGGTTGAAACTTGGTTTCTCAATCGGGAGGTCCTAGATTCAAATCCAGCCACCTCTGATTTATATGCGTATTAGAGATTAATTATCACTTGATTTAACGGTGAAAGTAAACATCGCGAGGAAACCTGCACACCTAAGAGATCCTAAAAAGTTCTCAAAAATGTGAAGTCTACTAATATAAACTTGGCCAGCGCGATGGACTAAGGCCTAAATCGCTCTCACTATGAGGGGAGACCCGTGCCCAGCAGTGGGACGATATTGATGTCTGCGCAGGTTTTGAAAGTAAATTGATAGCTTAAGATTATTTCCGTTACGTACTGAGCAACGTACAGTGATACATGTATCGTACGTTTCTCAAACGATCCACATGAAGATATAAATACAAACAGTTTGTAAACATTACCACGGTTTTTAGGTCGGCGCGCGTCTGACATTACTTTTTAAGTGATACACACGTAAATCAATGGATACAAGATCGAATTTAATTTATGTCTGTAGCCAATAGCTCGGAAAAAGCGTTAACAAAAGTGATCATTAAAAATTTAAGATCGGATGGATGTTGTTATTTTTTTATTTTTATTTTGCTTGCCTTTGTATGTTTACTAAAATCAAAAAGTAATAACTTTTAACGCATTTTTATATAGAAGAAGTACATAGGTGCGGCGATGCCTTAGAAATCGAATCATAAATCTCATGGTATGAAAATCGATCACATCAAAATCGAATCATAAATCTTATAGGTATCACCATAAAACTTTTTATACCAAATTTTGCATGAAAGACAAACTTATATTTATACTTCCTTAATAATATTTTTATGTATTAAAGCGAGTTTTAGTATAAGTTCCAAACGAACAATCATATTTTTGCACCAAGTAGGTGAAATGGAAATGTAAATACGCCCAAAAAACAAAAAGTTTTTTAAAAGTGAGTGTCAGTAACCAAACACCTTTCAGAGCCCGCATAGCAGTATTGTGATGGATCACTCGCCCTATAGATGTATCTGTACATCAATTTCACGCCTGTTTCCGTACGTAAATATACCGAGACAAAAGTACTATCTCTCAAGTATTAAGCGGGAATTTTGAGTACGTTTTAAACACGGCTCTTGTTTCTTGTAAGTATTATATCTGATTTCATTTGTGTTAATATACTTAACGATTAAGTAAAATAGATGTAGTAAGGGAGAGAACTAATCCGAGGCATTTAATTAGTCCTAGGCGATAGTAACGAATCTATTATCGACCTAAGGTAAGGTTCTAACTTTGTCTGGGGTTAATTAGAGTTGTCCATGGACAGCAGTAACTACCGGCAAGTGGATTAATGCTGTATTACTATTTCTATATGTATTATTAATAACATTATCACAACATGAACAATTTCTAAACCTGAACAGTAAACAAGATAAGACACTAACTTAAAACCGTCATGACATTCAATACAATTGCATAAACAAATAAAACAGCTCCAAGTCTAAAGTAGATTACAAGTAGATTTGCTGCAGCTACACAGTAAGTGACAGATTGCATTTCCGTTCCGCGGCGATATCGCAGCCAACTGACAGGACGCCTGCTCCACGAATATGGAAAAAGCAATACATCACACGAGGGTGTTCTAAAATTCATACGCTTGTGATCGGAACGTTTCCTACGATAGGAAAAATCATCTATCATATTTTTAAGGCCGAAAGAAAAACGTACTGCGGTCAAAAATTCAAAATAATGTAAATTTTGAACTTCATATCCTGATAGAAAGTGTATGGAAACTAAACACTCTATTCCCTTCACTAGCACAATCATGTACATTCATTCTTCATGTACAGGTACAAAAATCATTTTTCAGTTTATTTTATTGCTAAGACTCATCTCGCATTAATATAAAAATACTTAAAAAGTGAGGTAAAGTAAGTCTTATTATTTGTCAGCTAAATTTAATATTCCCTTTTTAAAAACAATAAATGGAGTCCGTCCGTACATACCGGGCGTGTGTAGAGACTCCCTCTTTGCTGGCAAAGCAATTTTTCATTCTACCTTATGTATATTTAAGTAAGGCTTAAAAAGTGCAGCCATTTTATAAGCGATTGTTGGTAAGCTTTTCTAAGTTATGATTGATGTTCACAATGTGCGAACATTGATTTCTTGGGACATAATTTATCATGAAGTGAAGGTTTTAGGGTCGCACGTATTAGTTTCCAAACTTTTGAAAACTTAGAATGTTCAATTTCTACTTCTAGACAAATACTGAATACGAATTAGTCGTATTATGTGCTTAATATATTAAAAAATAAGAAGGTATAATGGAGATAGTAGATCTTTTTACCGTTTACTTTAATTGGATCCGTTTTTGCACATACCTATACAGGTTGTTTGGCAACACTAGTCGATGGTCTAATAATACAGGTGTGACTTTTTTTCAAAATAAACTCGTTCTATTTTCACTAGTATAGGAAAACTAATTAATTTGTTGAAAATTTAATGATGAAGTTTTAGTTTTTAACAAAATTGATGTCGTTAGTTAAAAGCGAATAATCGCTAAGTTTCGGATTTTCCCATCCACACACTTAAAAAATTCACCTGTATTTATGTACCTTGTAATAAAAATATAATGATGTTATGTGCATTATTGAAAGAACGAAGTTCGTATAAGATTCCTGTGTCACGTAAATTTGGAAACAGAAGCTGAACCACTAAACATTACTTTTAATGCCAGGACTTATACTCAAAACATTCTCAAGTAGCTCTCTATGTCATGTCTCTATGCACCCAGCTGTTGGCATAAAGCTTTGCAATTATAACTTCCGTATACGTCAAAAGATATGGAACCAGCTTAACGTACCAATCAGGTGGACTGAATGTCCTTTAGACCACATTTCATAAACAAAATCTTTACAGGTATTACCTGCATCGAGGTGTTAATACCTGAAAGGCTGTATGGAAACCAACGTGCGAACATTTAGTGGAGTACGGATTGGGAAATTCGAGCGGTACGTAGTTAATATAAATGGTAAGATTTGAATGTGGGAATTAGGTGCTTTGGACTCTGTTTTGAAGGGAATATTCCAATTCGAATACTCTGGGGAGTAGCTGCATGTTGCAAACATGTTATTTCGATGAAAGGCGGAAGAGTATGGTTCGTTCGGGGCGGGATCGTCACTACACCTTTGTCTAGCGTGAATTGGTTCTTATATTTCGTTAGAGAAGTGAAGTTGCTCATTGATATTACGGCTACCTAGGCTAAATTACTACCTTAGTCCTCAAGAGTACCAAAACATCTGTAATTGTTGACGCACCCCTTTTTATTTCCCACTGCTGGGCATAGGTCTTCTCCCACAACTGAGAGAGGCTTGTAACATACGGAAACACGCATGAAATTTTTGCCACTAGCGGTCACCCATCCGTCTACGGACCGCGCTCGGCATTCCTTAACTTTGTAGATCAGTTAAGATCAACGCAATCCGCAGGGATATGCGCGCTTCGATCTGTAATTGATTTCAGAT
The DNA here is from genome assembly GCA_018251915.1 of Urbanus proteus proteus. Taxonomy (NCBI): domain Eukaryota; kingdom Metazoa; phylum Arthropoda; class Insecta; order Lepidoptera; family Hesperiidae; genus Urbanus; species Urbanus proteus. The sequence goes on from DWPV01005322.1 coordinate 10,380, forward strand.
AACATTCCTATTTTGTTGAAGTTGGTCGAAGAGCTTCAAGAGCAGCGACTTCATATCATAAGAGAATAATATAAAATAGAGATCTCTATTTCTATCAAGTAAATAGCTATACCTACCATGCTAATACCACCAACCACCAACTAAAGAAAAAGAAACCAACTGAGAAACCTTCGTGGTCTCATGCACAACAACTTTGCTAAAGATCATCACATGATCAAATGTAAAGTTTACGATTTTCTAAACGACAAACATTCATTTTTGTATATTAAGACAGATTTCTCGAACGTAGTTCCTTATTGCAAGTTTCAGCGCTAACAAAACAGACCTCGATTTCTTGTTGATCCGTCGTTGAGCTGTACCTTTCAATACGGTTCCAATCCCACAAGCTGCGAGATTTGGATTGTCTGTACAAAGATTGTAGTACTTAGTATTGTAGGATTGTAGGACAGCTTACGTTTATAAATGATGGAACTGAATCGTCTTCCCTTAGTATTACATGTCACTTTAGATGTATTATAAATGTTTTGTGAAATATATAGATACGTAAAAATCTACACTAATAAATAAAATTGAAGTGTCTGTTTGTGATTTCAAAATAATAACTTTTACTTTATGCCCATGAAAGTATACGCAATACGTATAACATACGTGTAATTATTTTTTTGTCTTTCGATCTATTTTGTGGCTGTGGTAATTTTATAAACGGCTGGACTGATTTGGACGGAACTCTCGCGGTAAGATAGGTGAAGGTCTAAGGCGTAATTTAGGCGTAATTATGTTTAAAACAAATTGCAGTAAAATCTATTTTACGGACTTTACAATTTGTAATTCAGTTCCACGTAATATTTCTGATTCTATCAGAATTAACGCCGAAGATACACTATAAATTATCTACTATGTATGCTATAATTCATTATAATAGTTTTACAAAGATATATTTATATTATATTTCGCATTGTTTTTAAATTATTAACTAAACTCACGATGAATTATAACAAATTTTATTTTTTGGACACGAAAATAACCGTAACTTCTAAAGCGAGTCCTAAAATAGACACCACTCTTATATAAACCTGGATCAATTTAGTAGCAAAGGCAAACGGAATTATAAGTGGATACCATCGCCTAAGGGCATTAGTAACAGATGACTTACTAATGTCCATAACTACTAATCCTAGCTTTGGAGATTTACTTATTCTGTACCTTTTTTGACAATCTTATATCGTAGGACTTCCAAAAAAGGATGCTTTACTGATTTTATAACATAAAGTGTCTTTTGGTTAGCTTTTCTTGATTTCGCCTTTTTCTTTCTTGACTTCTTTTGACGACTCCCGTGGCGCAGCAGTTACCATACCGGTCAGACGGCAGTGGATCCCGGGTTCGATTCCCGGCCAGACAGATATTTGAATGATGAGTTTAGATTTCTGTTCTGGGTCTGGGATTGGATTTGTGTATTCGTTTTAGTATGTCCATGGCACTCACGACACAGGAATAAATCCTACTGTGGGGTTATGTGTGTCGAAAGCGTCTTTTCTTGTCTTAAGGAACAGTAATGGAGAGATACGTATACCGGGTATTTGATTTTCCTCAGGGATAGCAACGCTTTCGTAGACGACCTTTGGTAGGACTGATATTTCATCAGCAGTTGATTGCAGATATCTATGGGCGGCAGTGGCTACTCACGATAAGGCGAACTACATTATTAATTATACATTTCAAAACCTACAGAGCTGTTCACATATAATGTAAATGTTTAAATGTCTCTAAATGTATGATACAGAATCCGATGAGTTCCCCAATATCCCGAATGCTTAGTATTTCAAACAGAACAGATCTGCCGCAGTATGAATCGCTAGGTAATTAGAATTTTCAATGAGCTCACTAGTTTACTGCGGCAATCCGTGTAGAGACGCTGTTTACCTCGTCAGATCGATGGGTTACCATAATTCTTCACATAATTAGGATATCATTCTAATCGGAGCGTTAGAATAGAGAGAAACGGGATATTAAAGAGGACCTCTAAAATATGTTGCAGTTTTAAAATATATTTATACAGAAGCTGATCCCAACGTTAAAAAAAAATTACTCGCGTTAAAAACGTAAAATAGGTATATATATATAATTCTTCTGTGAGTGTGTATGTCACTGAACTTCTCTTAAACAACTGGACCGATTTTGATGAAATTTT
>DWPV01005323.1:0-12564 GCA_018251915.1 Urbanus proteus proteus
TAATTCAGCCGTATTTTTATGGATGTCACTCGATTTCTCCGCCATGGACTGATTTGGATAATTATTTTTTTGTTTGAGATTTGCGTTTTTTTTCGAGTTTGGGCCCCTTTTGGACGTGGGCCCCTAGGCAATTGCCTACTTTGCCTTATGGTTAATCCGGCTATGATCATCATCATTAACACATTATTGTCCCATTGCTCGCGCGGGTCTCCTCTCAGTGAGAGGGATTTAGGCCTTGGGCCTGGCCAAATGCGAATTGGTAGACTTCACACGCCTTTGAGAACTTTTTTTTTTAAGAAATCAGATGTGCAGGTTTCCTAACGATGTTTTCTTCACTGTAAAGCAAGAGATAATTCATTTCTAATACGCACATAAATCAGAGGTGCGTGCCCGGGCACCATCAGACCCCACGATTGAGAGTCCAAGTTTCAAGGTGGTAAAGAGTGTAATACTAAACTGTAACTAGTAAATTCTTGCTACTAAATTTGATTTTAGTTACTTTGCTATAAAAATCAAGCTTATCTCACTGGTAGGTATGGTATATAGGCGCGGAATTAGACATTAAAAAAGTTTATGGGCAAAGCCATCCGACAGTGGAATATTTATTGGCAAAAAAAGGTTGGACTAGCGTCTGTACATTGCGCGAATGCACATTTACCCATCATTTCGCACGACGACAGATCCGCGTTAGGGTTATTGCCCAATTGAATATTGTCGAAGCATTAAACATTTAAATATAAGCTTCAGCTAAATTAGTGCTATTTATCTCGCAAGAACTGTATCATTAAATATTACCAATTGAAAATTCTAAAATACCTACGCGTTTCTTTTAAAACTTTGTTGATATGATATGTTTCATGCAGGCTGGAGAAGGATGACAACTGCAATATTCAATATGAAGATTTAATGCGGTTTTTGGACTTCCAAACCCGTCCGGTATTCAGCCTCACAGAAGACGACTATATGAAAGTAGTGCGACATGCGCCACCAGTCAAAGACGTTGAGGTACGATAGTGATCGACGGAAATCTTTGAATTTTATTTGTAAAAATGGAGAATTACATAGACCTGATATTCCTTCATTTATAGTTATACTTAACGTCATTACAACCCATTTCCGTTCCACTGTTGAGCACGGATTTCTTCGTAGAGTAGAAAGTACTACTCGTATTTAAGCCACTGTAAACTTTGCCTGCTATGTGCCACTTAGTAGACTTCGAACCTTATACAAATTTTTAAGTTTTTTAACTACGGATACTAATATCTACTTATATTTTTTCACAGTGCAAGTTATGGGCTGACGCGGAGACCTTGATTCGCGAAGGTTACGTAAACTGGAATGCATTTTTGTGTCAATTAAACCTGGAGCATGTCGTAAAGGAGCAAACATAAAGTGTATTCGTTTCTTGTAATCGTGGTTGATATAAATTGTTTATTTTGTATTTCGTATTTATTAAAAAATAATAATATTTTGTAACTTTAATATTTTCCACTTCTTTGTTATGAATTTTATAAAATCAAATCAGAGTTTTGTGTAATCTTTATCATTTTTTGTGGTATTTAATTTTTTATGATTTGTAACTGTAATTCTCTTGTAATTGTTATTGTAATTCTCTATAATTTACTAAAAGGTGAAATAAAACAATAACATCATTTTCAATTGGTGTATTTTTTATCACAATAAATATTTTTACTATCCTCATTGTTACAGTTATTAACAAAACTCTGGTAACATAAATTACTTACACGTTCACTATTGAAAATACATTTTTACAACATTGAAAATGTCAGTGACTTATTTCCTAAATATGCACTGACGCAGTTTTACTGTTTAAAGTAGGTAGGTATATGGTTAAACAGACTATTTTAGCCCTTATATTTCTTATTAGGTAACACAAATCTACAATATTATGTACATTTTTAAAATATATATAGGTCCAAAAATAGAAAATTTTACTAGAAAAACAAGTCGTAAAACATTTCAAATTGATGGAACTTGAGTAAATATTTTATTTTGGCTATTCAGTAAGAGCGGTTTTTTGTAGCTTGTTTAAGCCCGCATGTGTGCGACTTGCATCTTTTTTTATCACGCATCTGATGTAACGCGCGTGCGAGTACTTTAAGGTTGCGCGACATGAAAAACGCCCTAGCACTGATTACAATGAGTTAGGGTTGGCAGGGCAGTTGGGATTAAATTAAACTTAGCTTGTGGTTTCGGTTACGTAGCAACATATTCGCTATAGTTTTCATGAATCACAATTATCTCTAGACATTTACCTTGTCATAATTTCACAGGTTCTAGCCAAATTTCATACAATCGTTAGTAGCAGAATAATAAACGTGAGTTTTGAATTTATTTACATTATATAATATAGGTAGGTACTCGATATGAACAAAAGAAAATAGTACCAATTTATTCTTACGTAATTATTCATAAATATACTTTTACTAACTCATAATACTGTGGTAACGTTTATTATGTAAATACATATAATAAATTTAAATCGTAACGAAACCATTTGAAAATGTTTAACATTTTTTACTAAATTAACAATTTTACACGTCTCGGACTTTGATTATTAACATTTGTGTTTATAATTAAGAATAAGTTTTACAAAATTATACAAAATAAATAACTTACAGCTAAACATTAACTTCTACATGACTTCATTCTAGCTTAATTTATTATCGTAGGAAAATACTTATTAACAAAAACCGTGTAGTCTCAAATTTTAAAGAACAAGTTAAAATATAAAAGATAAATCCAATTTTAATAATTTTCGTCTCAATATTTTGTTAACAAACCTGTGTCAAACTACTTAGAAAAGCTACGTTATTATAGTTAAGGTAATTGTAGTCCTTGTAACTTTCCAGTATCCCTAGTACAACTTTGTTAAGTTTAGTGAAACGTTGCTCGTTTACGTTTAGGTCCATACATCTACGTGCAGCGCACCTAGCGGACCGTTTAAGAACTAAAATGTTATTATGGAAAAGCGGGTGTAAACGTAAACCGAGATCATATCAAATAAATGTAATAAACTCGTACTAAGGGTACAGGTGTCACAGATTACATAATACATGGCACAAAGCATTCACTTGTGTGTCGATGCAGTCGAATACTTATAACTACACGAACTATTTATTCAGAAATATTTACGCGAAAATACATTTACTTTATTATGTTTACACTTTACTTATGACACTGGATGGATAAACAAATTTACTATAGAACATTTCTTACTAGTATGTTACATATTATATATTTACATGCAAAACAAATAATAGGTAGTATTAATTACATTTCTTCTAAAGAAGAGAAGAAGAGTTTCTAAATATTGATAGTGTATGAAAATATTTTATCAATAACGCGTGGTTCCATTGTGCTCACATTTCTTTTCAGAGATCCTTAAGTTTTAACGAAGTAATTTTGTAATACTATTTGAAATTTACAAATTGTTCTACTTTAAGGCATTGTCTATCACTTCATCACCACATATCCTTAACTCTTTCTGTAGGCAATTGTGGCCGGTACCTGCGAATAAAAATACATATTTAATATTTGCGCCATCCGGGTCGCCAATAAATGTGTCAAAAAATATATACGTTTGGACAATTAAATTTCACAACAACAATAATATTTGGATGTAGCGTCATCGTCTTGGGGGACATCTTAGTTTATTGAAATTAGTAGTATTATTAATAGTAGCAGTGTTGCATACTATCTTACCAGTAGTAGAAGTAGTTCAAATTTAGCACTATTTAACAACTTGTTTTAAAGTTATTTTAAGTTTTTAGATTTTCGAGTATTTTATTATTGAAATATTTTTTTATTTTGGTATACTTAATTACAGAAGCTGTTTTTTTTAATTCTCTCTTAAAAATATATATTATTTGCTCACCTATGAGGAGCCATGGCCAGTGAGTTTGAAGGAGGACTTGTGGCGAGCGGGGACATTTTAATACCGGAACTGTTGCCATTTATGCTCGACCCTAAACTTGAGGCTGAATCCACTCTGAAAAAGAAAAGAATTAGACCAGATTAGATTTGAAATTTTAACATTTTTTATCTTATTTCATCATAATTTCTTTGTTATATTTTTGTATTTAAGCACTGGCATAAATTTACATACTGTCCTTAAAAACGTGTTTGTTTAGAAAGAAACAAAAAACATAGTGGTGTTTGTGTTTCTTTTTGCGGATAAAACTGTTGTACATTTTTTTTAAATAATTGGTTATTCGCTTTTTATTATAAATCGCGATTCGGTAGGTGCCTTTTACAATAAACAAATAAAGTATAGGTACAATACAATATAAGTATTTTTAATAATAATATATAACACCTACGCGATAAACTGAATTTTTCTAGTTTTTATAACAACAACAAAGAACAATAGGTAAGCACTATTAGAGGTGACTTAATACAAATTACCGATCTATCTGCCTCCTGAACAACGGGTACCGCCACGGCGAGTTGGGTTTCCGCTGCTCGTGTTGAAAGGCGGGGTTGTCTCGTCCTCGGTCTGCGCCCTCGTTCACTATCGACATGGAGACTTGACGCTCAGGCTCACGCGTTTTTGATGATAACCTCCTGGAATATTTAAAGCAGGAATTGGTGTCGAAAAATGTTTTTTTTACGAATGGTTATAAAGACCTATTTTCAATGTTACTTCACCTTCTATTCTTCTTCTTATCTTTTGAAGTAGTAAAAGAAGTCAACATATTTATTTTTAAGCTTCACAATACAAATGAGTTTGGCAGTAGCCTTAATGCCTCTTCATTCTCAAATGTTTTTCAACCACTAGCCACTTGGGTGCCCAATGTCCATTCTATCTTTTACATGTAAAATGATAGAACCTCTAATTCTACCTTAACTTTAATAATGAAAAACTGTTTCTTTTATTAAATCTAATTTAAAAGTAAAATTGATTTGTGTTTACCTAAGTATTCTAGAAGGCAATGAGCTCTGTGTCTGCGGCCGTGCCCTCTGCCGGCTGTCCACGATAAGCACGTGTCTATCATACGGCGTATCGTAGTCTACTTCCAGTACTGTAGAGAATTTGTGAGGCCACACCCAGTCCAGGGCGGCTATTAACAAGCCCGCTACTAAGCATATGCCACCTGAAATGAGAAAGATCAAAGATTTAAATAGGTATCGACAGTTTGAAGAAGTATCTTAACTTTAAACTTATTAACAAACGCCAAATCAGATAAAGTGAATAAAAATATAAAGACATCGTAATAATTAAATAAATAATTTTATACGCCAAAGAAGATAGTTATTTAATGCACTCGGGCACTTTTGGTAGAACATGACCGATTACTTTGTGTTAAAAGAGAAGACTGGAGGTATCACGATAATAATAGAATCAGGTAGGTATATTATTTTTTAAAGTTGAAGGTCAAATGCTTCGTAACCGAAATATTTTTGTTTGTAACTTTTGTTTAGCTTTTACATATATACCTGAAATAAGGACGAGCCAGAAGCACCATCCCAAAGAGAAGAACAGCATCGCTCCATCAATCCTCACGACTAGTGGGTCGTGGGGCAGTGACGCCCAGTAGCCCCCAGCGGCCGCGCAAAGCGTGACGCCCAGTGATGCCATAGCGTATGCGCCGTACCGAGGAACTACCACTAGGAGCAGATTCATCAACAGCCATAGTGCTAATGCCGTCCTGAAAATTAATAGTTAAAACTTCACTCAGGGCAGGCTTCGATGTAATTTTAATCAAATAATGGTGCAGCAACAGTCTTTTTTATTAAACAATTTCGGTCAGGAATCGAATCCGGCATTTACTGTCATTAGTATGAGTGTAGAACGCGTTAGTATGTCAAAAAGGCCATGAAGTGCAAAGTTGTTTTTTATACATTACGGTTATGAAATATATAAATGTTGAGGACTGTAGGTACATCGTTCTATGAATGATCGATGAATCAATGACCATTAGGAAGAATCAGGTTTCTTATTTAGTCAGAAGGTTGTCTGACCTAATAAGATACCTGGTGGAATAATACCCCTTACAGAGTGCCTCAGAGTCCTCAGACATTAAAAAATGTGTACAATGGACAACTAAACAGATACGATGTATAGAAATGTAGATACGACTGAATAAGGTACTATTTTCAATACTCTAATTACTTTAAAATGTATCACTTGTAATCTCTTACCACAGCAAAGTAGTCGTCGTGTACCCCGCAGCACGGTACTTGGCTCCCCATTCAAACCCCTCATGTTCGGCAGCAAAGTGCTCTGCCACCGACAGCACGGGGTACGGCAGCCCACGCAGTAGCCCCGCTCGGTACCACTCCTGGATGGCACCCGCCTCCTCCCACCGGAACTGTTCGTTGTAGTCTACGCCAGGGTCACCCGTCGTTGTGTTACCCCATGATAGAGCTGAGGATTAAAGTAGAGTATTTGATATGATTTGCGTAGCGAAATGGTCATACAGGTAAGGGTTGTAGGTATGAATATAAATAATATCATAGATTTTAGTGTTTGTGGACTTATATTTGGATGTGTTCATGCGTCCACGATACTCACACCAGTGAAAATCATTCGTTGGGGCGAAAAGTAGGAAGCGTAATTATATTTAGATTTATTAGGTGTTAATTACAACCGATGTACAAAGCGAAGGTAAATAAAATAGAGTTAAGATTGGATTCTTCCGGACCGAAGTCAAGAACAGATGCATCGATATGCGGATTTAGCGGAAACGTCTCGGACTTATGAGTGTGCCTTGATAAAACACCTTTAAATTAGAACACAGTAGGGCTTAATACTGCTGTTATTGAATAGAAATAGGTGTGGCAATGGCCGGAATCAAACCACCAAAAGGTTCCATTATCTTGAAATTGTCACCCTAATAAATAAGACATTTAGGTATCTCTTACATTTATTTCGACATTATGAATTATTCTCCGTACCTTGATAAGTAATGTAACGAATCAGTTACTCATTCATCAATCATCATACCATTTTCCATGGTCATATTATATTGCTGTAGTTGTTGACTATGGTTAACTGATATAAGGCCGATTAAGCAACGATCGGTCGTATCTTAAGACTGATTCAAGGGGAAGTACATTTTTGAGAGTACACGTACGAGACAAGTGACGCATATTAACTAGAAGAAGTAAGGAGTGGCGTATGATGTCAGCTCAAGACAAGCTTTGCATCATTGAGCTAATCTGCTTAGAAGAAGTGGGTTAGTCCGCAATTTAACAGTGCGGACTAACTGGATTGTTCCTGTGAAAATATGATTTAATTCGAGTTCTTTTTAATATATAATAATTAATATATAATAATAATCGAGTTATTTTTAATATATAATATATAATATCGCCGGCATACTGTGTAAAAGGTTCTTTGTGGCAAGTGGCGCTGACTATGCCGCCTTATAGTTAAGAAGCCTTACCACATATTTGATACCAAAGTATATTCGTAAGCGCTTAATACTGCCGGTATAAAACAGAAGATAAATTGACACAAACAAAGATATATTGTTCCTCAGTTAGGTTTCCCAGGTTTAGGTAGTTACTCAGTTAGGTTTCCCTTTACTTATTCATACATACAATGTGTATCAACTTACCAGTAAGCGTAACATTGACATGTCCTAAACCGACATGTACCGCGAGCCAGCAGTCCAGCCGCTCGGTGGAAAAGGCGCGGTAGGCGGCGCGCGCCACCCTCGCGCCAGACACGTGCCACGACGAGCCGTGCTTGCATACTGGAACAATAGAACGCCTGGCCCAGATCAGTATTTGTTGATGTGTGGGTCCTGTTTATTGGAAGTGGTCAACAAGCGTAGCTTGGTGGTAAGCGAATAGTACTACTAATGGTCATCTGTTGTCGACCGTCATTAAGACAAGAGTCGAAGTAGTCATCCACAAATATAGTAGTCGGTATAGCGATGACTAGTTGAGACACTGAAAAATAGTGTCTCTGTTGAATTAAATTCTTTAACTGCAATGGAACACAGCTGTTTTATTCCATTGTTGTGTTTGCAACAAATGGTGTCATCGCAGCTTACTTTAAAATTTGTTTTCTAATGCTCAAAATAATGAAGCTTCTAGGTAGCTAGTTTTTATTAAAAATAGTCACAAGGCCTAATAATAAAAAAACTAAATTTTAAGCTACCTACTCACTTTCTGAATTATATTTGAAAGATTGATAAATTCAGTAATATATGATCTTTAATGACTTATTATATTTGGTGGGCGAGAACAATTCTTCTACAATACCTATCTTCTTTTTTTAACGTTTGCGATACTTGGTCGAACACGTAAGTTTCTGTACATTAACTAAATTATGCAATATTATTATATAGGAAAATATCCAACTGCATGCATAACATAGTTAATTCAATTTATAATAATACATTAATGTCTCCTTATTATGACAACTCTTGATTTAATTAGTATTTACAACCTTGAGTTACGAATATAACGAGATACTCGGGTTATTAAACAATATGGACAAGTTCGACGCGACTAAAATATATTACGAATGTTATATAATATTTTTCAATACTACACCTACAGATAAATTAAAACGAATTTTGGAGGCCAACAGTTTGACATTGGTTTTATTGTATTTATAATTACCTACAAGAATAATTTACTGCAACCGTATTACCTAGATTTCGGCTCGCGACTTCACCCGCATATGATTTATTAAAGAAATGATATAATTAACATGTCATTGAAATATTACCGTGTAAATAATTAAATATTAGAATGGATCGAGTCCTTTTTAAGATGGCCTGTTTTGATATAAAATTCGTTTATTCGAATACTAAACACAAGTAGCAAATAGAGTAATTATTAGGCACACTATGCATGAATAATTAAGTATGTTTAATGTTTATATTCCTATTTATGATAAAAATATAGAGACCGTAGATACAGTACACCGTCGAAAATTGTTACAGTAAAAACTTTTCTTATGTCATATGACATAAGTTCATTGATTGTACAATTTCTCTGAGAAATGTGATAAGGTGTTGTACATAGTATTGTTTGGCTGGCAGAGAATGCATATCGCAAAAGTCTACCTTTGTACTTACATTATTGTCAGGTACATAAATATTAAATAAATAAATATAGTAATTAATACTTATAAACCGTTTCGGAACAGTCCGAACGGAAGCCTCCGAATACCTCCCTAAGACAGGTAAAAAATTATCAACCAAATCGAGTTGCAACATAATAGGTGTACCTAATTCAGGCTTTGTAATCTTAGATACGGATTATGACCGTGCCCAGTAATGGAATGTAAATTGATTGTAGCCATAAGATGTTTCGATACGGTTTCTGTTTAGACTTTTAATTATATTACTTGAACTAAGCACAGATGAGTTTTATCTGATAAGAAATAATGCGTTTAGTAACGGATTGCAACTGGTTTCTCCACTTGGGTGGCCACGCCGCAACAATGGAGTAACTTACGACAGCTTACTTATAGAACACTTAATCAGATAACGCACAATTAAATTAAGAGAAAATAATTGGTACCTATTGCACTGGGATTTTGTAGTTGGGATATATAGGCACCAACTACATATATAAGAAATATATACTATATCTTATAGTATCTTCACTGGGGATTAGAGGTGCGAATATCATTTAAGGTCATATCATTATTTTATTATGCTATAACCGCGATGAGAAACATTGTCAGAAAACCTTTACGCCGAGAGTACATTAAAAATGTTTTTAAAGGTATGTGAAATCTGCTAATTCGCACTTTTACAGCGTAGTGGACGATGGCCTAAATCCTTCTCATCCTGAAAGAAGATTCGTGCCTAGCAGTAGGACAGGAATGGATTGACTTAGTTTAATTTTATTAATACCAAAGTGACCAGTAATCATAAGAAACGAGTATGATAATACAGGTATTATTAAAGAATTACGCAAGAAATAAATAAATGTGCTAAATAGTTATATAGAGACATATGAAGGCTTCGTAATTGAGAAGATGTTTATCGAGGCCTACATATTGCAACAATACGTCTAATTTAATTTAGGATCTACGAATATGTTGTGCACTCGGTAATTTTGTACTTAGTTAGAATTATAAAATGTATTATTTTGTAAGCTTGTTTCCGACTAAACATTGTTTTGCAATATGCAGAAAGAGGACGTGAGCTGTAAGACAATAGTAGGTATGGCCTACTACATTCGTAGTTGCATTTATATACGAATCTTATTATAAGATAGATTCTTATGTTATTCAAGCAAGTTACGAGCATAAGAGTGCCCGTCTCGTACACCAACTGCTCGATCGTCGATCGATGTCGATATACCTCGATTTGATGTTTATTCGGTGAACATCGATCGATAAAACGACGATCAAAGGTGGATGAAACTTAATCGATCGATGATTGAGCTTACAATACATCGTCATCTACAATGCTTGTCTGTTAAAATGATTGATCAATCAGTGACTGTAGACCACTATCGATCGATCTATGGGTAGTGGACACCCTTAACTGATCGCAGAAGTCCACGCACAGTGTGTCGATCTTATTTAAATAGGTGTATTGAATAAAATTTATTATAATCTAAGAAAATATGTTCTTACCAAGGATTACCGTGCCAACGAAGAGGCTTAGCGTAACTATGGTGAAAGTGGTGAACCTCTGAAAATAAGTTATAATTACAATGTTAACAATGGTTGTAAATCATATTTGACCTTTAAACTCTGTTACGGGGTCATTATGAATAGTAAAACTTCATGTTAATTTAGTGTAGTGTAGGTGTCAAAGGAAAATGGTTTTGAATAATTAAATCGAATTAGTTTTGTTAAGCTATAGAAGTAGGCCCATATAAAAAGTGGTAGAGCCCTTTGTGGTTTGACTCCGGCGGCACTATCTCCACCCTATTTCTGCCTAATAACAGCAGTGTGGCGCTTCTTTGTTCTGGTTTCAAGGGTATGGTTAGGGAGACATACTTATCCGGGGCGTTCCAATTTAGTGCTTAGGGGTAGCAACGCATCTGTGGCCGACCTCAGGTAAGACTGTGACCTTACCTGGGGTTCATTACCGATATCCATGGGCGGCAGTGGCTATTTACCATCAAGTGGACTGCAAGCTCGTTTGCTACTCACAAATAATAATTAACCCAAGATACGTTGGAGTAATCTGGAATGTGTGGAATGCATGAGCGAACATATCTACTCGTATATCCATTATAACATCGTTCGTTTAGAATAAAAAAGCGTTTAAGCCAACTATGACGAGAAAAAAATTAAATTTAATAAAATTGAGGATATGCAAAGGATTTAATATTTACCTATGCATATCAATTATACATTTTGTAGTCAGAATGCACATCATATCACATAGACACATACCTCTTTTCTGATGCCAGGGAAGATAGCCAAGAACGCAAGGTAGAGTGTTAGGGCGGCGATTAGCAGCGCAAGCGCAGGGACGTCGGCCGCGACCGCCGTGCGGTTGTGGTACGCGTACAGGGTCGGCCCACCTTCCTCGCGGAACGCGTCGAACCACCCCTTCATCGCTCGCCCAGCCTGAAACCAAAAGAAGAGCTATTTTAATAATTTACCCCATTGTGACAAACAGAGGGCAATGTTGGATTTATCTTTATAACACGAGTGACACTGAATAAGTCAAAAATTCACAAAAGTATAATAGTGTCGTTAAGTTCTTTAATGGCGCGGAGTAATGCTTGCTAATTATGTTGATAGGTTTTTGAAAATAAGTTACTTCTTATATTATAAAACTTGTGAGAAATTCTTTAGATAATACAATATACCTCGAAAGTTATATTAAGAAAATTAATAAATCAAGATTAGTACTACGAGAAGTGAACCGTACAAATCTATAATTTAATTTTAGAAACGAAGAATAATATCTGAAATATGTAAATTATACCTAACAGTATAAATAATAACAGACAATAACAGTATAACATGATTTAGTAGTGTCGGTGGTAAACGTTATTGACCTTATACCTACAAGACTCCGGTTTAATAAAAGCATTGCCAATATTTGTGCATGTGACTACCATAACATAAAAAACGAGTGAGAACCAGTTGCTTTTAAAATCACAAACGATACCTATATTTTTTATCGGAATCACAAGATCAGTATCCAAGTCAGTAAGTGACGCATATATCGCTCAATTTGCATAATGAGCGGATACAAGAGTCACGTGAAACTTATTATCGTCTATACAGTATCTCACTATTATACTTTTGTTACTATGCTGCGAATTTATAATACCATTTGGGAAATATACAATTATTTCGTTTGTTATAGGTCCCATACTTGTAAAGTTGGTAATGTTTGCTACAATATTCGAATGTATTAGAAACTATCTGTTCCCCGCGGTTTCACCCGCGTTTTAAAAGTAAAACAATAAACATGTCGCTAATATTGATACGGTGATAAAATAAAATAGATATATCTCACGGGAACCGCACATTTTCCCGCGATAAAAAGTAGCCTGTATGTTATTCCAGACTAATGTCTATGTCTGCACCTAATTTCATCCAGATCCATTCAGCCGTTCTTAAGTTATAGAGTAACAAACATCCATCCATCC
>DWPV01005324.1:0-12563 GCA_018251915.1 Urbanus proteus proteus
GAACGAATTTGATAAATTATTATGTAATTAGATTCACCATATCTTATTTGAAATCTCTACTTATTTAAAAAACGAAAACCAATCGGTCGTATACAATTTTCACTGCATTAATCTTGATGAAGGATAAGCACTGTCAACTAATAATCTCATTCCGAGCCGGAATCTCAAAATGAACTCCTAATAAGAGTGATTTATCCGGCCCATTCGACAAATTTCCGCCCAATGAAATGAAATCTTTCCATCCCATTCCAGTGATTGGGCGAATAAACTTTTGTATATTGCGTTTTTAAATTGGATTCGTTCAGGAATCCGAAACGCAGCTGCCGGTAATTACCGGCTCTGACGAACTTGTAGGGCTCTCCAGGCGGTCAGCGAAGCTCCATTGTGCGGAACGGATTAAAAATATTCTAGTTTTCGTCGTCTTTTTTAAATTTTAATCATATTGTCACGAGACGGTTGCAAGTAAATTTCACGAAGAATGTGTTTAATTGCCCTTCTTGGCTGGAGTGCGGCGACGATTGCACTGCAGCGGCCAGGGTTTCTAGGTTAACAACCTTCCTCAGTAGTTTTTGTGACCTCGGTGGCTTTTATTAAAGCACAGCATTGTAGATTCATTACTGCCATGTTTGAATATTTGCATGCGAGATCTTTTGTATGCGGAGACCGGAGTTGAACCGCTCACTCATCTCTAACAAAGACTCAACATTTTCGTTGGGCCGTTTTCATTTATCTCGGTTGCCCTGCAATTGAAATTCATAAAGTGCAGCAGGACGTGTCCAATTTGTGCTGTATCGCATTTGTAAATTGAATTGAGCTGACGAGCGCGTCGGTTAATTATATTTGCCGATCGGATTTCGACCAAATTTAACGTTTGGTGCTTTAATCATTAGTATAATTAAACTTCATACGTTGATGCATTCGGCTCTATTTCTCTTGAATCTGTATATAATTCGGGTTTAAAATCTACCAACAAAAACTTTTCTTTTGAGAGCTGAATGATATTCATAATTCCGGTTTGAAACGAAAATGCTTCATAGCGCTACCGAAAAGTTATAAAAGAAAATGGCGAGCTCTTTGTCAATTTTCGAAGAATTTATTTTAAAACTCTATTGCAATTTATTTATCCAGTTCTTTGTTGAGCAGTCCAGTTAAAAGTGAATAACGACTAGCATATCAGAGTTAAATATCCTCCAAATGTAACACCACTTTCTTAATAAAGAAAAGGGCATATATTCAGAAATTTATTTGGAAACCGTCGCACGATCAGTAAAGTTTACTTTGGCCATTTTATATTTAATCCTGAGTCAACATTTTTGCCATACAAGTAATAATGCGAGTGGCGAATACGCAGTCGTATTCCGCTACTCAAAAGTTCACTTTCATTTATCGTGAAATGGAAATGTGACGTTTCGTATTGGACACGTTTATATCGCCAGCGGAACCAGAAACGTGCTAAAAATACGCGGCCCGCACGACAACCCCACGACGTCTCGGCGCCTGACCTTCGCCAACTTTTTATTTCCCGACCGCTGCATTTCGATTTTTTAACGAGCATCGCAATGGTTGTTGCAAATCACTTGCAGGCAACTAAGAATCGTCATAAATACGCCAACGGGTTTGGGAGTGCGGATTTTTTCTGGAGTTTATGGGATGGATATCAATGCCGTTTTAATTTTAAGGCGTACGTGGTGCAGTACGTAGCACATTATTTCTGGATATCTGTATAGAGACAAACGACCAGACTGATGTGATAAACGTGCCATATCTGAAATGAGTTTTAAATTTATCTAAGGTTTTGACGCATTGCAGCATCGCTTATGCGATGAAGAAATCAGTGTATTGACACAGCGGGACCGCATACAGAGCATACAGAGCAATGATATTTTGTAGATGTAAAATGTAAAACTAGCTATTCCGAATTAACCATTTAAATATCGTTATCTTCTAGGTATATCTATTCTATACTAATAAATAAAATTGAAGTGTCAGTTTGTGATTTCAAAATAACAACTTTTTGCTCAATGCATATGAAGGAAAAACACGATACCTACCTATAACGAAAACGCAATTTAATTTTTTAGTCTGTCTGTCTGTCTGTTTGTTTGGCTGAGGTAATCTTCTAAATGGCTGAACCGATTTTAGCGAGACTTTCATTGTAAGATAACTGGATGACTAAAGCGTAACATAAGCTACTTTATTTTTTTTAAATGCACTCGCATGCAGACGCCGTCGCGGGAGCGCGGGATATCACGCACGTTTAAATAATTAATTTTTACTTTTTTAACGCAGGTGAAACCGCGAGGATCACCTTGTTACAGAATATAACCATGATGGAAAATTTACCAGTAACTTGTAACGTTTCTCCAATTTCAGCAAACGGGGGCTATTTAAGTCCAATTACAAGTACCTATGTTTAAACTTAATGTTTTACAAAACGTTTCAATTCAGCTATTAGGCATGTTCTCGCGTGGTCATTTGTAATTTTCTTTAAAATTTATGGTTTATTGGCTTAATCGCGAAAAGTATTCGTGTCATTCACCTTTAGAAGCAAATCTTGAAACTTATTTTTATAAAACGAACTTTGTGACAGGATGACGGGCACATTAAATTGGAAACATTTATTTCTCATTTCCATTAATGTTTCTTTCTCAAAAACTTATATTAGACTCAAAAACAAAGCGTATTATTGGTATTGTAAATATTTAAAGATGACGGCGTCCATCATATTATATGAATTAATATTTCTAAATTCTAAGAATTGAAAAGATTTGAAAGATTTGAAAAATCGACTACCAAAATTAATTTCAGGTTGTCGAGGGCATATACTTTGACATTAAAGTAAATAATTTATTGCGAAAACAAGCATTGCGATTGGTTTATTTGCAAATAACGATTTTCCTTCTGTTATAACCGTGGTAAGGAAGTTACCTTTCATTAAATTCCTATTTTTCGGATTGCCTAATTACTGAATATTTCAGGCATTGTTCTGGAACACACTGAATGGACTGAACTCAGTCATATAATGAAGAACTGTGAAACCTGCAGGAGATCTAAGCGATTGCACCGCTGAAAGGTTTTCAATGGCTAATTGCCGTCTAAGCACCCCATTCATCTAAATCAGCTCTGGGAAGATGCAGTTTTTCTGGAAAACTTTCTAGATTAGGTTTCTTGTTACTTGGAATTCTATAAAAATATACGGCTGCAAAGATATATTACAAATGAATTAGAATTATTGCAAGTCTTTAATAAATATGATTAAAGAGTAATGTATGAGAAATTACATTGGTAACAGATTGTATTCGTCTACAAATTTTTTTCCCATAACACACGCGATCATACTAAAAGTCTAAAATCTAAATGAAACCCAGACATATGTTTAAAATTACAAAAAATGTTTGACTACTACATAATTGATGTCATGATCAGACTTAGAATGATAGCATTACTGTCTCCAAAAGCGTAATATACATCGTATGACAGTTTCATTATTTTTATTGTGTCCAGTAAGACAAGTTTTATTTCCTGTCCCAAGGAGTTCAGAGACCGGGACCGAGCGCAGAACGATAAACAGATTTAGTGGCTGGCGTCCCTCCAAGAGCATTGGATGATCACAGACCACCGATCGAGTAGAGAATTACGAATTTTGGGGATGTTGTCGGAAATGTATCACAGATCAGACATTAAAATATTATTGTAGCAATTACGAACAGAGACAAGATATGTCGCTGTAAAACAGAAGTGATTTATGTACTTAGATATTCATATTTATTGCTTTTTGTACAATAAAACTATTTTTCAGCTGCGCTATAGATTAACCGTGTAGGTACAATTCTAGCCGAATTTCAAGGAACAGGAAAATACAGTAAAAGTCTCAAGGGAGATAAAGTAAGCACTGCTAGCACACAAATTTAATAAATATTTCTCGAGAAAATAATCTAGATTCTAAAGTTATAAAATAACCAAAAAACGTATTATTAATTATTAAAATACGTAAAATATAATATAATAATTAAAATACGTAAAATATAATACGTGCTAAATCACCTCATTCTAATGATCGTGGCATTCCATCAGTCTTCAAATCATAGGCACGTATTGCGCCTACATACATTTCTAATGTACAATTGTAGTGTTAACAAACCTCACTGTACCAGACTCACTAAACTTGAAAACCCATGTTCCTATATTGTCTTGAAAACCAAATTCATTCGGAATCTGATCCTCACCGTGGCAGAGTATACTTCTGGCCTAGAGGAATGAACCAGTATCAGCAGTAAGACCAAATAATTAGTTATTTTTCTATCGATCCCGCAAGTCCCACTAATATCACATATCCCTCTCATTTTCAGTCGACCTTGGCGCGGACTTTCCCCGCAGTAAACTGTGTCACTTCCCATTCCCACTCCGTCAGCTGCCAATACCGGTTGGGGGATATGCGCGTGCGCATTAGAAGGGAGAAGACTATTTAGCGGGGAAAGGAGGGGGAGGGGACTATTTAAAACCGATGTAGGCCAAGTCACTGGGACGGCGGACGAAGCCAGGTGGTTACAGAGCTATTTTGAATGTGATACAGTTACACTTGGCAATTGAACGCATATCAATTTTGCGGATTGCAACTTCCGTTATGATCGACCCATTTTGATAAATGTGGACGTCTGTAATGTTAAGATATTGTGGGTTTCTAAATACTACTTGTAAATTGTGGTATACCTACATTGGCAATGTGAATGCAAACCAAATCTTTTCCATATTTTTCACGATCGTAGTTTCTGTCAAAATTATTAAATAAGAAAATTTGCAAAAGCAATTTATAAAAAAACATAAACATAAAATTCGTACAACAAAAATACAGTCGCAAAAATATAAACCGTCTCTTGACGTGCGTCAACATTTCAAGGGGAAAATTATATTTAATTTTTCACACAAACATTGTATCAAATTTTATTTTCTCCGTAAATATATCAATTATATAGACGTGTATAATTACTAAGCGGTAGTGAGGAGACTTGGCGAGACACTATTCATTCAAGATCATGTTGAAATATTTACATTTCCTGTCGACTGTCTGTGTTTAATAATTCTATTTAATTTCATTCAAAACATAAAGAAGTCTAGTATAAAAACATCTTGAAGTAAACACATTTTTACACTCGATTCTCGAGAAAATTCGTTACATTTCAAACTTGTATACATATTTGTAGAACCAAAGAAATACGTCATAAAACTAAACAAATTCTCAGTACATATTAGAACCGGATTTTTTTTTAGGGACAAAGTACAGACTTTTTAGGGACAGCGATTATAGATATCGTAGATCGTCATATCTGTAAAACATATTTCGCCATATAAGTATGTATATGTAAATATTCCCTAAAAACCAAAAAAAAACAGAGTCCATATCCTGTCTTAATGAAACGTCCACCTGATACTACAGTAATACATGGTAATTAAAACAAACAAATTAAAACATAAACATTCATGCCTGTGAAATTAATCAAATAAGATTAAACTTTCAGTTTATTATAAACAAACAATGATAATTAATTTATTGTGATACATCATTATCGTGTAAACGAAACGAACAGGTACAAACAGTTTTTAATTAAAATACATAATTGATTGTCGTGAACGCAAATCGTATCATTATTTCTTGATTGCTACATGTAACGACTATGGTCTATTATAATAACTAGTTTTCATCTGATGGTTGTAATTCGACCCCAATCATTATAGAAAATTTTAAGATATTTTGTTCATAAAACAAACAATCTCGACAAAAGCACCCAAAAAAATTAAAATCAGCTAGTTAACGAAAGAGTTATGTTAGTGTGGCGACTTGCCCCAACTCATCTAGAGATGGCGCCACTAGTACTCTGAAACACGCTATCAAAGCGTTTTGAACATGCATATACGCAAAACCGAACACATGACAGTCACAATGGAATGGAAAAAAGGGAGACCCTTATTTGAGTTCCTCTGTATTGAATTAAAATGGTGGTAAAGTAAAATGATGAGAAGGTAAAGACATATTTACATTTCAAATTAAAGTTCAGAGTAAGAGTTGAACCAGGATCGCCTAAAAGTAGGGTTCCGTCAAAATACAATAGTCATTCAACCATCTACGTTGTCACTAAAAAAACAACTTTTTTATTTAACCGAAAATTCCTCAGAAGCTGTACAAGTACCAATTTTGTATACACAACTTTATTGAGATTAAATCAAACAGCGAGCTCGAAGCATGCGCCGAGAGACTGCCATTACTCCGGCCAATTAGAAGTTAAGTCGAGTACTCATAAAACTTTTAGCTCCAGCGATCGAAACCTAGTTGCTTATGTAAGCAAATTGAGTAGCAACATGTCCCATTTATGGGTACAACTTTTAAAAAATGCTTTCTATACTTATAGCCCCACTATAGAATTTTCTCCTGTGTCGTGGGTGCCATGGACAGATATAAACACGAATATCCAAACACCCAAACCCAGAACAGTAATCAAAATTGATCAATCAATGTCTGTCTGGCCGGGAATCGAACCCGGGTTCCTTTGGATGTCATACCGGTACGGTAACCGCTCCGCCACGCGGGTCGTCAGATCAAAATTATTGTATCAAAATGAAATTTAGTATGTAGGTATTGGTACTTTAGGTAAATGCTATTTGGTTTCTTGAAGCTGATTCAGATTGTGATGAGAGCCAGAATGAAGATGGTAAAACTCTTCAGAGGCAAGGCCCTTCGAGTTTAGGGTCATGTAGTTCAATTTCGAATACAATAGTTCAGTGTGTTATACAATTCATGTTTTTAGTTTTTAAACGCATCGGTTTAAATTATTTTAAAACTGACACGTTTCAATTCATCTGCAAACCATGATTTATTAACGCACGTCTAATTATATAACGCCTTGAAGTAAATTCTGCGAAATCAGCAGTAGGTACATTTATTAATGTACTGCTGAATTCGCATACAAATACATTGACGTTTAGGCTCTGGATTCCCATTGGACAGTTGAGGAAAATAGAGATGATATGAAATGCGCTAAGGTCGTTTAGAAAAAATAGATTTTTTTTTGTATCTTGATATCCATTAGATTTTAAACTGAACTGTTTTGAATTGCTTTTTGCATTTTTTCTTTGCTCCATAATTATATTAAGCAAAAACCTTAAATCTTATAAAAAGTCATATGTTTTTTGGAAAATCCGTTTTTTTTGGCATTGCAAACATACAGTTCATATTAATTAAAAAATATTACGATAAAAAAAATTCATCAGATTATATTTTCCAACTTATATCATTAGCAAGTCCACAACTAGGTAATTTTGGGAAGTCTCAATTAGAGGCGAGAACGGTAATTATGATTTGTATTACTAATTAACAACAGCCGAGCTTATTCGGCTATTGACCAATTACTCGGCTTGTAATTAATTTATACCATAACGTGTAATTACGTCTGCTAAGTACCATGTTAGAACAGAAATTGAGCGATAAACAGCGCTCAGTTTGTTAAATATTTATCATCTACATGTAACCTTTACCTACATTTATACTTGTGTTAGAAATTAATACCAGTATTAATTTCTCTGGCATTACGTTTTCAAAAGGATATAACACTACCAACTAGTGAATAATGAAGTATATAACAAGTAATGAAGAATACAGTACGAAATCTTCGTGGTTCAATACTAGATTAATTCGACTTCTATTTATGACATAAGATCGAGTTTAAGTGCTGTATTCGGGCTTTAAATATGTAGGGCAGAATTGGCTACAGATGTTAATGAGTAGTAGTAGCAATAGTAGTAACTACATTTAATGGGCTACAATATCGTTGTCTGTTCCTCTTATACGAAGAAAGAACGTAGAGATGAAAGTATCTAGCAACTGCAGACGGTCGTAGACTTCGATCAGCAATACTAATTACTACTACTACAAACAACAATAATAAAATTGGTATTGTTGATCGAAGGTCGTAGCATTTAAACGGACTTGTGCATGCCACGCCTCGATAAGATTTTCAGGAACACCGCACCGGTAGCTACGAGACGTTTAAACGAGGAAAATATATTGTTAAGAGGATTTTATATGCATGGAAGTATGTTATAAGTGGATTTTTATAGATAGGTTGCAATGTAGGGTTCATTAAAAAGGGCAAAATAAGTCATCAAATATTTCAATTATTAAAAAGATAATAAAAGTTTGTTATGATTTGGCACAGATACTTAATCGTTCTTTTAAATGGTACATGTTGAGTATGTTAGATGATTCTCTTTAAAAATAACAATATTTTATACATGTACATTTTCTCATCGACACAGTTCCCGACATGCAACGAATTGACTAGAAAAACATGCACTACATTTTCAAAGATTATCCAGAAAGAAATGTTATCAGCGGAATCTTTGGCAGAGCTTAACACAACTGACAAACATCATTGTTTAACGGATAGTTTCATGTGGAACAGAAGCAGGTTTAATTTAAAAAGTTCTTGGCACCGCACACCGACACCGTCTCACAACACTAGCAAATCTGATAACAATATTGTATTTTTCTGGCTACACTCGCTTCAGCCTGGAAAGTTATGAAATTGGGTCTTGCTTTTATTTTCACCAAGGGCAATGTGAACGAGGCGTTAGGATTAAATAGGTTCATAACTGTACTATTATATTAGCCATTTGGTTAACATGTAAAGTAACTGGAACTCTATTAGTACTATAGTTTGGGAGAATGTTGCTAGAAATTATGATAATAAGAATTTGTTGAGAATACATTTTCATAGTGAAGGAAAAATAATATGTCATGTCCTGGTGTGTGTGTGATACATCACGCAAAGTAACTAGCGTCATACCAACTTAGTTTTAGGCACGATATTTATATATAGAGTGCAATAGTAACTTAACCACAACATAGATTTAATATATACTCATGGAGATAACTGATAGATATATATAGATAACTTTTGAACTTATTTCAATCTCACTGTAATATATACAAAACTTGTAAATTTTAAAAGACAACGATATATGTAGGGTTATATAAGGACAAAAGGGTTAAACTAAAATGGCACACTAACATATCTCGATGCCAACCCCAACCCAGTACCACGTGAAAATCACCCCAAACAACACAAATACATTACTGTCCTACAAACATTTTCCAGCGTTGGAACATAAAATAAATCATCGTAACAGCAGGAAACCGTACAATTTTCCTCGGAATCGTAAACATTAATATTAGTATTGAAATATCAAAATGTCCGAACGACAAGTTAAGTAATGCACGTTTAAATGCTAGCTTTATGATCACATCAAACGAATAAATTGAAGATGGGTAAGTGTATGCTCAACGTCTGTATATTTTTAAATAACTGCTAATTATATTATGAGTCTAGATAATATATACGAGACAACGAAATATACAAATCTACAAATGTTTCTGAAATCTATTTATTGAAAACTGGAACTATAAAAATTTGCGAAAGATGCTGAAAGGATTTACGAGATCGATTTTGATAAAAACCAAAACTGCATAATTATTTTTCAAGAAATCTATTTCCCTGGCTGGGAAACGAAAAAGTTCATTTTGAAAAAATATCACCAGTATTTTGCGCCATCTGATGTGTTGCTTATTAAGATCAAATTCTGGAAACTAACCATATTATCAAAAATATGTATTTCGCATAAACTTTATAGTTACAGGTGCTCTAAATATATCTCCTTTGTACGATTTTCTATTGAAGTAGGTGAATGCCCCGTGGAAATCAGATCACCTATTTCTAACAGTCACGTTACTTTCTCACAGACTCTGTGAGATACAGATACGTTCAAACTTTTATCTGTGTCCTAGTATTATGCAAAGAAGCAGATAAACATTGAAAGTCGAAGACTTAATTTGTATTTATAGAGGTATGTATAATAACATCGTTCGGTACAGATGTTTATAAAACTAGTGCGCTCCCAACCGTACACGTGAAGTACTCCCACGCTCCAGTTTAAACCGCGATGACCTGATATTCGGCTTGCATTGCTCCACGCAGGTTAAGGGTCGGTTCACTCTGTCGCACTGGCTACTATTTGGACTTTTTTTTTGAGATGTACCGCCGTCATAACTATTTCTGCCTAATTTGAGGAGTGTAATGCTTTGTCCTGAAGTGTCTGAGGAAGACAGCTTATCCGAAGACCAAAGCACCTATGGCCAACTTCATGTGAGACACGAAGGTCGATCTGGGGGAGATTACTGATATACCTACATGAGCGACAGTGGTCACTTACCATTTTATACATTCCATTATTTTACTAATAAGATGATAAATTAGAAGGTACACTAACTATGAAAATAAATGTAGGCTTCTCTATCGCCCTTGGGACAGCAGCAAAAAATACCATAAAGCAAAAACAGTTCAGTAGAGCCACTGTGTCCAATAATATTTTTTTCTGTTTAGCAAGCGACGTGAGTGAGAAGCTTGAGTCCAAAAACAAAAATTTGCAGCAGCCATATAACTAGCTGAAAAACCAACTGTACATGGTAGTCCTCAGCCAGATACCAGAGCGTTGATTAAAAATATTGAAAGCACATAATACGAGAGCTTTCGAATCAAAAAGCACCACTTAAACGTGCGCCCCACTCGCGGAATGGGATCGGGAAATTCATAAAAGCCGCTTCACTGGGCATTTTATGATCGTTGTAAAAAATCTGTTTTCATTGTAAAATTCCATTAAAATTCAATCTATCTGTATTTAAATTTCGACGAGTGCTTGAAATGGAAGAAAAATTTTACCAAGTACTTTCTTATGGATAGACACAGGCACAAAAGGACATAGAATAATTGAAAATATTATCTATCCGTGTATAATTAAATTACTTCCTAAATACGAGGTGAGAGAAAAGTCATAAATCACAAATACATAAAGGGTAGGTAAATACTACAAATTATGCGTTACGCTTGTGTTAACCCTATGTATACGACACGATATGATTACCACTAATGCGTGCATGAGGTATGACGTCAGTTCATTAATACGTTCATTTATTTAATTAAGTATTTTAACCTAATTCAAAAATTAATTCCCACATTTTTTTTCCAATTACATGACGCACGCTAATCACCACTAGAAATAGGGGTCGGACTAAGTACTAGACCCTTAAGCCGTTTATTTTAAACTATTACCCCATCCATTTCATATAGAGGGCTAGAACTCCCCTTGTGTGAAAATAGAATATACATAAGGGAGTGAAGCGCGGCTGCACGGCAGTGTCAAGGCCAAGTTACATGAGAGTGAAATTTGAATTAATCGCGGTCACATTTCATTCCATTACTCGCTGGTGTGCATGAAGATTGCGTATAAATATTATATATCCTGGGATCATACAACAAATAACTCTGTTATCATAGAACCTATGATAATAACATACGAAAATTTTGATAGATAAAGCAATCGTTACACTAAGAAAGGATTTAGGGGACAATCGGTCACAAATTCGTAGCCATTACATAATTATATGGGTGGTAAAATTATACATGATTAGGTTATGGCAA
Source organism: Urbanus proteus proteus (assembly GCA_018251915.1). Taxonomy (NCBI): domain Eukaryota; kingdom Metazoa; phylum Arthropoda; class Insecta; order Lepidoptera; family Hesperiidae; genus Urbanus; species Urbanus proteus. The sequence continues at coordinate 11,526 of DWPV01005324.1, forward strand.
TTGGCAACTGCTTTATAATAAACAGTATCAAAAATTCATGTTCTTGCATGCAAAGGCACCATTGTTACACCTATTTTTGTCTTATAACAGCAGTGTTTAACACTGTCGTGTTCTGGTCTGAAGGGTGTGGTAAGGGAGACATAATTATCTGCGGCGCTTCAACTCAGTCCTCAGGGTTAGCAATACATCTGTGGTCAACCTAAGGTAGGACATTGATCTTATCTGGGGTTGATTAGAGATGGCATATTACAGGGGTTGTTTGCTACATGTTAAAAAAAATTAAAAGTGTAGTACCAAGATAGAAAACTATACGAGACGCAACAACTTACTTCTCGAAGTATCATCACATCAGTGATCAAATCGCATACATAGAGACATTCAGTTTTATTTAGAGTTTGTTACGAATGGCAATGTCCATTAACTAATAAAAAAGTGATACAACGCGAGTAAAACTTTCGTCCAGCTCCCACGAAGTTTCAAATGACTGCCAACATAATCGTAATAAGTGTACCGTTCGGTTCCCCCGTACCCCTCATCCAATATTCAATGTCACTGAACGAGGACTTTGTCTGCCTTCACACTCCGAACGTTTGAGTGATGTAAATAATCAATTAGCGTGAAACTGAAAACGAATGTACTGACGTGTGTGCGAGCTGCTTTACTTTGTAAAATTACTTTTTGAGATTTTGTGTTCACGAGCATGTCTATGGCGCAATATGAAAATTTCTATACTCTAAACAGAATATCTGTGACCAATACAAGCATACGCAAACATGAGCATATAAATACCCAGACGCTCAACTAAAATCTACTCATCATTGTCTGCTTGGCCAGGAATCGTATCCGGGACCGTAGAGCGTGACCGTCTCAGACCGATATAATATCCTCTCCGCTATGCGAATAATCTATCTATTTACATAATTGTCGAGTTGTGTTTCGAATGATTTTCTCATAAAAGTAGATAAAATTAATTTATTAAAATTAAAAAAAAATCGAATGCTTGTTATAGCGATATTATAATGATTTTTGCATAGTATT
>DWPV01005325.1:0-12562 GCA_018251915.1 Urbanus proteus proteus
CATCGTTGTTATTATTTTCGCTTGAAATTCTATGTACATGTTGATCCGGTCTCGGCTATTTAAAACTACTGAACCGATTCGACTAACTGTGTTATTTTAGAAACGGTATTATTTTAAGCAACCTGAGAGCGAATCACAGTATTTATTTCTGTCTAGAGATAATAAATGTAAAATTCTAGCCATTATTTATCTAAGTACTATGATATCTAAGCATCACCCCTCTTATTGCATGTTCTTCAAAACTGCTATTACTCCAGCAAAGTTAAAGCAATAAATTACAGAGTATGTTTCCACCAAAATTGTCTTTTTGGTTCCTCCTTCCTTCATTGCCAATTTTGGATTACAGATAACATTGTATAGGAATAATTAATTATATCTTATCTAGTTTACCATAATTTTAGGAAATTAAAACGACTGAATCTCGGTGGTAATGAATTACCAGCGGTGCCACAGAAGGCACTTGCATTACTGGAAAATTTGAAGAAACTTGAACTTCAGGAAAATCGGATTATGTCCATTACGGCTGGTGATTTTGCTGGTAAGGCGCTATTATTTATGACCTTACATTATTTTTATAAAAAAATGTTATTTTATTATTCTTCGCTTATTTTAAGATCTTGTTTGATCGTTTAAGATCTTACGTAATATCTTTCTTTAAAGACGTTTATTACTTCTTTTCTTTCCGTATTACTTCACATTTTTCACTTTCTGATATTTAATCATCTTGGTTTCTCGAGATACGTTTAATTAATTAATATCTAGCCTTTATATCTCTAACTTTATTGGTGAGGAAAGAAACTTAATTTCGACATAGTTTTACTGGTAGGCTTTTACTAATACGTATATTTTGTATTTTAGCATTACAGAAACCATACTTTACAACTTTTCTTGAGCGATAACCACTGTTCGTATTTCATAGATACTTTTTTATATTCACAAGTATATTTTAATTAACATATTAAGTATATTAACATTGTATTATTATATTTGTTTTTTGTTTCAGGTTTACGTAATTTAGATTCCTTGGGTCTAGCTCATAATCAGTTACGTGAGGTGCCAGCTCAGGTGTTCTCTCATCTAACTTTCTTGAATTCCCTGGAGCTGGAAGGTAATCAAATACAAAAGATTGACGAGAAAGCCTTCGCTGGACTGGAAGGTGAGACTTGTATTAAAAATGTAATAAGCACTACAATTATACAATTTACTATAAACGAGGAGCCCTGGAAATAAAAATAAAAAGTAATGTGAAAATTCGTAATACCGGTGTAGGTACTGTGAACTAATTTTGTTGCTAAATATAAATTTAAATCAATTGGAGTTAATTGGAAATTGCAATTCTTCTACAAATTTAATTACGAATAATAAACACACAATACCTGGTAATTACCACCAGAAATTAAATTTTAATAGTTGAGTTTATTTTTAAATAGTTGCACACTATTTAAAAATTATGTTTAAAAATTAATGTTGAAATAATTATTGTGTATTAGTTTATTTGAATAACCCATGATAATTCTGCGTAGAAAACTTACAATACCTTCGCCTGGGTGACAACCGCCTCCACGAGATCCCGTCGGAGGCTCTTCGACCGCTGCACCGCCTCCGCCATCTTGATTTGCGCTCCAACAACATCACTTACATCAGTGAGGACGCCTTCACTGGCTACGGCGACTCCATTACCTTCCTCAACCTGCAAAAGAATATGTAAGTCAGATTTACTTAGTATATCGTGAACAATATTGAAAATTATTCTCTCTGTACAAGGAGAACTGGGCCATGTACCGTAATATTAGCTTCGAACTATCTAAAGAGAATATGGTATCATCTATAATAATCCAACACGTTGATTGGCAAGTGACCTCATCTCTTGTCAAATTGGAATACATTATTAATTAAGTTTCGAACCTAGTGGACTTGATTGCTTTGCTTTCATCTACACCAATACTACTTACTATTCAATGTAATTAATATTACATTCAAGAAAATGCGCCCAACAAATCGAATAGTGTAACTAAAATACATCCTTTCAATAGATTTCTAAAATAATAGTAATAATCTCTTTAATTCTAATCTGTTTTAATAATTAACAATGTCAGCGTCCTAAATCAATATGTAATATTTGCTTTCTTTACTAGATGGCGCTGTAAGTTTGTATATCTTTACGGAATAATATAAATTTTGAAAATTAGCTACAGTTCAGACGTCAGAGTCAACAGTCACTAAACAATTAAAAATACTTGAACGAGGTTAATTGAAAGTATTAATGATTTAAAGACCGCTCAATTAAAATAATTAAATACACTGTGCTGAATTATCAGCATGAGTAACTATTTATCCATCAAAATCTTGTAAATGAACATGTTTTGATGTTGTATTTTGTCATTTTGCTACACTTTCAAACAGTATAAATAAAATGTGTATATATTTACGTTACGCGTGTTTTTGTGTACATGTTGAAAATAACGTTGAATAAATGATGAACGTATACGCGCGTGCTTATGATTTGTTCAAGCCTGTAGGCTTAACTCAGATCTTTACGAGCCCACTTAAAGTCAGTCCGCTCGTATTTCAGAGAAGTGAAAGTTTGCGAGATAATATAATGAGCAGATATGAGATGGAAGTTTTGCGATAAAGAAATGTGATAAAGGTGTCGTTATTATTTTCAAATTATTCCTTTTAATAGTGTTTAAATGTAATTTGGGCAAATTAATTCTAGACTACATTGTTTTAGTGTTTTCAATCCATTGAATTCTGCTTGTTAAAGCCTAATACTATTTATATTTTAACAAAGAAATCATATATTTGAACTTTAAGATTATTTTGAGCAATTTGCATGTCCAAATTAAATAAAATATTGCATATTACTTATTTTTTTAAAACCATTGAAAATTAATACGAGGCATCCTTTTAAACGCTATTAATTCAGTTTAATTTTACAACGAGATAATAAAATTCTGAATTTATATTCCCTGTGTACAATGTTTTCAACTTTACAGCCGAATTTACGATTAATTTTGTTGCGAGCCGCCGCGGTGTCGGTATTTGATTAATTTAGATTAATTTTTGGGGTTGTTCTGCCTTTTGTTTCATCTATTGAAGGTTCAAAGTCTTGTAAGTTGATTGATTGAGAGAAACTGTTCGCTCAATCAATATTTGGGACACTTCCAAGTGCCTTTTGAAAGGAGCGTTGCGTGATTAAGTCAACTTTAACTTAACCTTTTGTTGTATATTTTATGAAGAGGTGTGATTGCTGTATTAGCCTTAGGAAAGGTTTTCTTTATAAAAAAATAAGAGAAACTTTCTGCAATTTATCTTTAGTAAAATCTATATACAAAGTTATATATCCATCCAGGTATCCATTAATGTTGATACCGACTTCCCTATTTATGAACTATCGTTTTACCATTATTTTTCTGACTGTAAGCTAAAACTAAACTAAACGTAAGCCTATTGTGAAGTAAAAAAAAAAAAACTGTGAAAATAAATGACACTATCAATTAAATCAGCTATTGTTTTTTATAAAATTAAATAAAGAGAATATAAATTCTTCAAACAGGGTTCATCAGCTACCGACGATGGGTTTCGACAATCTTAATTCCTTGGAAACGCTGAACCTACAGAACAATAAGCTACAGCATATCCCTGAGGAGATCATGGAACCCATACTAGACACACTGCGAGTGGTCGACATCATGGGTAAGAATGTACATACTGACTACATTGGTTTTTTAAATCGTAAATCAACTAAAATATTTTTAAATGTCATATACCTAATAAACAAAAAATACCAAATAAATAAAAAACGGTAGTAAATATCAGACCGTCGTATCATAAAAGATAGTTACAATGTCTATTCTTGTTTTATTAGATAACCCCCTTATTTGCGACTGTGACCTGGCATGGTACGAGGCGTGGCTGGCTGGTCTCCGAGACCGCGATGACGAGATGATGCAGAAGAAACGCACCGTCTGCACCATGATGCCCGAGCACCGTGAATACAGCGTCGCCAAGATGCCTCTGGAGAAGATGAGCTGCAAGAGAAAACCAATCTTCGGACTCTCCACCGCTCACAGAACTTCCCCTCTCATAGCCACTAATACGTTCTTCATTGTTCTTGCTAGGTGGCTCTAGAGCGATTTTGCCTCAACGTTAACTACTAACGACTTTTTGAATACTCTTCCCCCTTTCGTTTCGCGCGAAGGCCCAATTGGAGCTAGCTGTGGCCGGATAGCTCCATGCGAACCCTTCGCAACCTTGTAGTTACGTTTTGTTCGATGTAACGTGATGGTTTTGTGGAAAATACGATACATATCAATTTGAGCTGATGACAAAAATTTGTAGTATTTTGGAATGGATTTGTGATAAGAAGCGAGATGGTTTTTACGAGATGTCGCGTAAGTTAGAGTGATACATGCGTAATTTTAAATTAGAACAACGTTAAGGTAGGTATGCCTTACTTTGTAATGTACCAATGGGATGCAGATGACCGAGCCGTTAGCATTTGAGGCTACAGTAATATTGCTAATCTTTCCATCCAAAAGCCCTTAGCAGTCTACCGCTGAACCACCAGTGAATGAATAATTTTGCAGGAAGAGGCTTATGTCCATCTCCTGCATTTATTATCTTAGTTGCCTCTCTGAAAATCCACGAGAAAGGTGGCAACCTTTAGGTCACTGAATATTGCTGATGGAGTATTTGATGCATGCATTTTAAATATGGAACTAACGAGCTATGAAATAACAAGCGCGAATAATATTTTGGTTTTTAAATTTACTAAACCTAATTGTAAACAAAACTTCTTATATTTTTTATCGTTTACCCCTGCCTTTACGAATACTGTACACGTATTATACTAGTAAGCTTTTATGCATTTACCATGTTGACTATTATATTATAATACTCTACGCTAGTAATTATATGGGGCTCGAAGTATTTATCCTATATTTACATTCGTGCATTTAATCTACTTTCAATATACCGAGTTCGGAATTTCCTTCTTGTGCTACCTCTTGTGTAGAAAAGATAATTTTAGGTTTGTAATTAAAATGATATTATCAAATAGATGTAGAGCCCCCGGATGTTCGATTTGATGTAGACTAGATATAGGTATATAAGTGTTAGATAAATTAATGGAAAGGTTTATGCCAGATAATCCAAGTAAGTTGGCTAAATGTTGTCAAATGTCATTAACATTAAATTTATCGAGAATGGTGATATGATAAACAACGATGAAGTATAGTCAGATATCGTCAAGGAAATGAAAATTGTGAACAATGATAATAAAGTTAAAAAGATGCCAAGAATTATTATGAACCAAAGAAATAAATATCATAAAATGGTAAAGAAAAACAATGTTTAATTAGAAATGCAAAGTTATAAATAGATTTGTATTTAAAATTCAAAGAGTTTACTGTTTTAATTAATATGGAAATGAATGCAGCGACTTTCATTCATTGTTGGGGCTTGCCTTAATAAGAAACGCGTCGCAATTTTTGAAGTTATATGTATACAAAATATAAACAAAAAAATCGTGATAAATAATATAAGATACAGTTTTATTAATTTTTATCACGATTTTTTATATATTTATACTATAGTAATTATACTATAGTGATATAAGATCTGAAAGAATACATAAAGATTCTAAAAGTAACAAATCTAGGACTTTCGATTGATGTTCGAGAGTTAACTGAGACGAGTATATAAATTTTGAAGGTAGTGTGACTTTATATTTTGACCACCATCGCTCTAATTTATAACTCCACTGTTAAGCGGTGCTGGGTTCTATTTAAAAGGTTGTGAGGAAGAAATTACATGACAAGGCGTTAACTTAGGATATGACCGTATAACTATGTGGTGAGTCTAATGGACTCCATTTCAATGATAGATAACGTATAAAATAACATAAGGAAGGCAAATCCGTTGACCAAATACTCATCAACGTATCGGCATATACAACTGCGTTCGATTATTTCTGACGTATTTACGTCAATGAAGAAAATACGTTATCAACGTTAAATGAGGAATGTAAATAATTTGAAGCTGCTTGATTTGAAATCATATTGTGCCAACTTACATGGGTTATATGGTATAGACTTAGTAAATCCAGATTTCGATAATTTTGTTTATCCTACGGTTTCCTGGTATTTTATTAGCTCTAACAGTTATTGATATTTCTTTGTCTCTTACTCTAACGTTGTACCTACATTTTGTTGGTATATAATTTTGTTATTTATTTTTGTTATATAATTATTTGTTTTTTTGTAATTACTTGCTTCTTATTAATTTTCATGCTTATAAACAATTGGCGTCAGTATTAAGTATTGTTAAATGCTTCTAAAATTATGGAAGTAGTTGCGCCTGAATGCTGATATTCGACATCTCTATAAATGCATTTTTTTCTTTCACCTTTCTTTCTTTCCTTTTACCGTACGGTAAATTTTAGTGTTATTCAGTAGTTTATGGGTTCCTCTTATTCCTTAGATTATATTGTTTCGTTACATTTGGTGTAGATTCTATGGATAGTCTTTTAGAAGAGTAATAAATGTGACTCTAAACTTAACTGCTTCGGAATATTATTTGCTTGACATGTTCCTCTGCACGGAAGAACAAATTGTCTTTTTATTGATATTGCATGTTTAATTTTTATTTCTATAGTGATTTTAGCAATCTCTGTACGAGTATAGCTCTTAAGTTATTATTCTTATCTTAAGTAATATCCAAATTATCCGTATATAAGTGATATCATTGTAACCAAAAACATATCCCCTAGTCTGAATTACATAAGTATATTTAAGAATATTATACATATATATACAAGTTTAATAATATAAAGCTTATTATGTGATAACCACGTATTTATTCCCTATTTATTTAATTCCAATTTTGAATGGAATATTATGAATGTGAGTAGAATTCATATAAATATATTATATGAGAAAATGTAAACAAACTTCATGTTAATTACAAATGGAGTTATAAATGATGAATTTATATTTCGAATATGTATTTTCATTCATGATTTAATAAATAAATATGATATGTATTGCATGTCATGTAACTTATTAATGTATGTTACAAGTTACGCCGGTTAATTATTCGGCATAATGTAATGTTACATTTCATTAATTGTCAGTTAATTGCTCGGAAAAATATAATTTTACACTTTAGCCTGAGAAATACTGTAGTTTTCATAATATATGAAGCCTCCTGAGGCTGACAAGTAAACTGAAATAAGTCTGTTTACATTTTCCTTTTAAAAATGTAAGTAACAAAATAATTGACGCGTGTAAGACGCGAGATTGAATACCTATTTTGTATTCTATCTACACGCGTTAATGTATTTTTGTAAACAAAATTAATAATATAAATGTAATTAAGTAAACGTCAAAATGTGTGATAATCATAGTTTTGTCTCTATTTCACTAAAACACGTTTTAAATTATGCACTACACTGATGCACATAATTATATCATATACACATATATGTTAGAAGAAATCAGAGTCAAAAAACCTGATAATTAAGGAAATTCATCGAGCCATCTTTATAGATGTTCTAATTCAAATTCTTGGTGTTACATGTTTTATTAATGTTCAATTGTATTGTCGTATTGTAACTGTTCTATTGTCATAATCGTTAATCGCTTCTGTAATCGATCTGACGTAAGTTAAAATAATAATATCGTTGTTAATAAGTGGATTCATATAGATGCCGGTAACATAGAGCCGCTAACGGACAGAAACAAGTTTGTAAGCATATACTATTGACTTTGTTGTCTTATCTAAGACGGAATCTCGTCTGATATTGCTTCTTGTTCTATATAACAGAACAACATTATTCAGTATTCCAAATTAGCCTTGCAAAGAGCTATTTGCCGTCTATAAAAGGTTCTACCATACTCAAAAGTGCCGATAAGCTATCATTACCTAAGGTTGGCTGCTCTTACATTGTTTCCGTTTAACAAAAAAGGACGGTTAGAAAAGACGGTATTTCTATAAATTCACTTAAAATCTTATTCTATAACGTTTCCTATGTATTTCACTCTCATTAAAATTTCTGATAAGAGGAATTAAGAAAAACCAACACGATACATATCGGGAAAGTGGAAGCTACTCGTAGTAAAGTAAGCCCCACTAACCTCTCTTGCATATCAATTTAGAATTAAGATATATCGTAATTTTACGAAGTATTCAGTGTTATACTATTTACGGGTATATTCATCAATGTTAGAGATAGCTTTTTAAACTTCGATGTTGCGATGAGGTATGTGTGAACTTTTAAAAATTATATATGTATGTCTAATTACTATAAGAATTGTCTCGCAGCAATAATTATAACGTAATATAATTTGTGACGTATCAAATTGAAATTTTAAATGGAAAAGGTATTTATTGAAATTTAATCTACTTGAGACAGTAATATCTCGTATATATCTTGTTATCTCTTATATCAAATGTTTATACACATAAGTATCTGTTGATTTTGATCTATGTCGTGTTCATTCCAGTTTATAGTCACATTTATTATTTAAGTTAACTTAAGTAATATAATTCTAATATAAAATTTTGCTGTAAAAGTGTATTAAAACTTTGGTTTAAATAAAATTTAAATAATGACTAATTTGTTGTTTTATTGATAATTTTTGGCTTTGCTAAATAAGTAAGATGACTGAATGAATTAAGAAATCAATTTATTTGAAGCTACTAATATAGCTACTTGTGAAGATCTAAAGCATTACTTAATAAAAACAAAAAGATGAAAAATGATCGCTGTATAATATTATACTTAAATTAAATAATATTAACGGACCCAGTTTTATGGGGAGGCGTTATGTCATGTCACCCTAAAATAATGATTCTAGTTTCATAGCTTTTTCAAGAAATATTTATATTTGAAACCTTCACAAGAAATTCAGATGTGGGCTGTATAAGTATAATAATGATATAACATTACATAATACAACACATACTCGTACATAAATCATTACATATACATTTATTGTACCCAATACAAAATTAATCTATACAAATAAATAAAATTTAAGTGTCTGTTTGTTTCACTTCTGTTTAAGTATTTATGCCTTTTTATATGTTTAACACGGGTGAAATCGCGGCGATCAGATACGGTACAAATATAAAACAATAAAAAACGCGATCTTATCGCTATATAGCGATTTCTTTCAGACAACCTTATGGTATGGAGTTAAAGTATCTACGGAAGAATAGAAGTAGGTATAGGTAGGGTGAGAATTAGTTAAGGTAGTATGTATCCATCAAATTATACACGACACCTGTAACGGAAATACAATTATTATTTTTTTGTCTGTCTGTATGTTTGGCTGAGGTAATCTTCTAAAAGGCTAGGTCTATTTTGACGGCACTTTCACTGAAAGACAGCTGAATGTTTAAGGCGTAACATTACATACGCAATAGCGTGCATGCGGGCTCCCTCGCGGGAGATCAATATATCAATTATTTTAAAATATGTATTCCATTTGACTTATTAAACGTGAGTGAAACCGCGGGGATCAGCTAGTGCAAGAATAAAATTGTTACCTACTTACAAGTGAAAAAGCCTCAAAATAAATATTTAAAAAAATCAAAAGAAGAATTTATTTACAAAGAACCGGAAAATTCGAAGTCTATGTTCACGAAAGAGCTTTTCACACGATTTCGTCGTAAAATGGAATAAGCCCTTATGTTATGCTTAAAAGTGTCAAGGCGACAAGGAAAGCTCTTATAATAAAACCAGATTTTGAAATCCTTTGATAAATATTTTGTTGCAAACATTTTTCCTTGTTTAAGAGATGTAATATACATGAAAATTTATGTACAAGTCTAAAAAGGAAGTTGACATTTGTTTAAGTTATTGTGTGATGGTGAGACATTTATGTTTGAAGAGGTAAAGACGTAAAGACGCTTTCTACACTCATAGCCCCACAGTAGGTTTTTCTCCTGTGTTTTGGGTGCCATGGACATACACAAACACCCAAATCCAGATCAGAAATTTAAATTCAGATACCTGTCTGGCCGGAAATCGAACTCGGGACCCACTGGGCGTCAGAGCGCGACGTGTTTCTTTGAATTAGACCGCACGGTCCGTATTTAGGCGTTGCACAAAAACACTAACTTGTCAAAAATTACCTGAAAGATAATAAAAAACTACGACTTACCTGAGATTGGCCATAGATGCATTACTATTTCTGTGTACTACGTTAGAACTTCATTGTAGCTTCGGATAAGTAGTCTCTTACCACACCCTTCAAACCAGAAATATTTTTCAGCGCTTCACTCTATTGATATAAGTTTTTTTACAATATGGCAGTAACATGCAGTCCACCTGATGGTAAGTGGCCGCTGCCGTCCATGGATATTTGTAATCAACCCTAGATAAGAAGTGTCTTACCTGGGGTCGATTACCTTACTTTACCTTACCTTACCTTCACAAATGCGTTGGTACTCCTGATGATTAAGTTTGAACGCTTCTGATAAGTATGTCTCCCTTATCACACTCATAAAGCCAAAACCAGCAGCGTTCAACACTGCCGTTATAAAGTAGAAATAGGTGCAGCGGTCGTGCCGCCGGACTTGAACCACAAGGGTTCACCTTCAAGTAGTTCCTGACGACCCCCGTGGCGGAGCGGTCACCATACAGGTCTGCCGATGAATTTAGATTTCTGTTCTGGGTCTGGGTGTTTGTGTATTTGTCTATGTGTGTCCATGGTACCCACGACACACCTACTGTGTCAAAGCGTCGAAAGCGTAGAAAGTTATGGCGATGGAGCTTCCGGAGTTAAAACATAAAGTGAGAAGGAAATAGGTGGTAGAACCCCACCTATTTCCTTCTCACTTTATGTTTGTAGGCAAACAATAAAACGCAGGCTATACTGTTGTCGTGTTTCTAAATATTCTAAATTGCTGTTGAATGCCGTCTGATGATAAGGATCGTTGCGTGTTAGAACGTAATGATAGAGTATGAACTTGAGCTTGAAGGTAACTCGAGACGTATTTGCCCTTGTTTTGAAGATATGGGGGCGGAGTATGGAGACTTTGTCATGAACTTAATAACAAAAGTCTATAATATGTTCGAATTAAATGTGTTACAAAATGAAAAAAACAAAAAGAAATATTACAACATGTATTAGTTGTCAAGAAATCAACAACGCCAATCTAAGAAAATACGAAATGTAACTTATTATGTAACGGAAAATTATTATAGGTGGGTTTTGTATTATCAATAACCCACTTTAAAATACAGGTCACTTTAAAGTACAGGTCGTCCTCCGTACAGGTGGACTGATGACCTAAAGAAGACGGCGGGAAACCGCTGGATTCAGACGGCTCAGGAACGGGCGAATCGGCGTAAATTAGGGAAGGCCAGGTAAGCAAGTGGACAATTAAAGGCTGATAGATAGAAAAATAGTTATAAATGCTAATCGACCCTAAATGGTACTTACAACTACTATACTAAGTGAGACTATACAGTATAAACCCAGATATAGATCGTAGTCATGGTGAATCTAACATAATTACCAAATATAGAAGTAAATACCTAATAATTCCTCCAAGCAAACCGGAACCGACCACAACCAATCAATCATACAGAAGTGACACAAATTCTGTCAAAATCATGTAAATTACGTTTTTATTTTAGCCTTATATTTCAGTATCAAGCGTGACGTCGGCGCCGAAGTAATCGAGGGGTAAGCGGGTAATGTACCGTGGCTTATAATTTAACGGCTTATTTACATAAGTAACTACCTACAACGTACGCTGTGGATGGAATAACACTACTTTTTCGTTTGAAACGAGACTTCTCTCAAAGAGACGTGTGGAAACTATGGTGCGTGACTGGTGGTGGGAATTGGTGACTCGCATAACTTGAGAATTTTTGTTGAATCTTGTGTCATTTAGGTTACCTCACTATGTTTTATCCAGAATAAGAGGAAGTATTACAATTAATGTATAGTATGAATATTATTTTATATTGATAGATTTTGAGGTTTGAAAAGGGTTCTATATGAATAAGCTTTTCATAAATGAGATTTAAATTTGAATAATGAATCGAAATATATTTGATTAGCTTCTTTAGCCTCAGGGCTTCTAATATAGAGTAATAGTATAATCTGATCGACTCATACGGCACCATTTTGGATAGCTTTTTAATAAAGTTCTTCAAAACTTTGCAGAATATCGAGTACATAACTTATTTTTATTATGGTCATACATTTTAGTAGCGAGCGACGTCGGCACCGGAGTAATGGTGCGCCTTGCGGCTAATGTAGTAGCTTATAATGTAGCTAGCTGTTTACTTGTAGCAAATGATAGCAACATTGTAGCAAAATGGTCTAGTGATTGACTTTTTTGTCTTCGTTTTTAATTTCCTATTATTACAGTACCTACTATCTTAGTCGATGTAATATGCGTATAATAATAAAAGTTTGCAATAATAAATAATAATATAAATTTAAATATTTTTTGTTTGTCTTTGATTGAATAATAATATTTTATTTATTTTAATAATAATATTTAATTGTCATTTAATTGAAATTTACTCTATGAA